>JAOYND010233761.1:0-13523 GCA_025802135.1 Lagerstroemia fauriei
CTACGCTCTCCATCGTGCTTCATGGTAAGCAATTTGTGTTTCTGCAACGATCTTCGTCGGGTAAACTGCCCTATCAGAGGAGTCGCAACGGATCATAGATCTCTCTCTCTCTCTCTCTCTATACCGCGACCATAAATCTCCATCTAGGGTTTGCCATTTGAGCGTCAGTGGCTTGATTCATCAAGATCTGTGTTAGCGATCCTATTGTGAGCGGTTTTCTCCATCTCCACGCATCTCTCTCCCTTAGCGGAGGTCATCTGTGTTAACATTTCTCGTTTGAAGTCAGTAGGTTTCCTTCATGAGGATACAGCCTCAGATCAGAGATTCTTTTGAGGGTGCTCTCGGATTTGCTCTGAAGGTCTTCGTAATTAGGGTCCTCTCGTCAAATCGATTGTTTTGGAACCGTGATTGCACTGATCTACTCAAATCCGCTCAGGCACCTCACCGAACTGTATCAAACATTTACTCAAAGGTACTTTCCTTGTCTGACATCTAAAGCTTGTGACCTTGCATGGTGATCTGTAGTCTATTGCCTAGTCTGTTGTTTGGAGTTATTGACTTCCTGATTGATGTACTCCTTAGTGTTCTGTCCTAGTTACTGATTGTGATATTTCTTTGTTCTATAGACTGGGAATCGTACTCCTGCAAATGATATTGTTTTAGTTCATGCTGCTTCAGACTGATTTATCCTTAAGGTTTGTTAGTTTTAACTATTTGGTAACATCTTAGTTAAAAATACTGAATAAGATAAAGAGTAAAAGAAGAGATAAGTTCGTAGACAAGGAAAGTAATCAAAAGAATAAAGACAGGAGGCAAAAAAAAAAAAAGGCTTTTCCAATCATACACTCATATAAAGTTTTTTCAGTCTTTGGATCTCTTAACTTCTTAAGAGGAACAAGGTTGCTCTTATACTCATATTGGTCGCTTCTTATACTCATTTCTGGTAAATCTTTTTCTTTTCTCAATTATTATACTTTTTCTGGGAGATGTGTAGATCGGTATCTTCGATTTGTACTCATTGCTTTTCTTATACTCATATCTGATTTAGAGATTATATTATTTGACTCTTTCTGATTGTTACTATTAGCTTCTACTTTGATTGTTCTTTTCCTTTGAAATTTCCTTGTAGGGCTCACAGTCTTGATTTCGGTGGTAAAAGGGATTTGATCCTTACAATTGATAGCTCTTATTCGTAGTCTGATGAGTGTTCTCCGTTGACTTTTCTCTCAGAAAACTTGATATCTTTACTTTCGGAAGGTCGTTTGGCATATAGCCCCTCAACATATTGAAACTTCTAAATTTCTGTTTTCAAGATTTTTTTTTATTACTTTGTTAAGCTTTGTTTTCACCAAATTCACGGTTTGGTGTCTACTACGCAAGCTTTAAATTCTGATTATAGAGCTCTAGTTCACTTGAAACTTAAAGAAAAGTTAAAGCCTGATTTCTCAAATTAAAAGCATTTGTGGTACAGTGTTTTGGAATTTCTGCGATGATTAATACAAGGATTTTGAAATATACAATTTCTGCGGAGATTTGCTGACCTATCTACATCTGATAACTGAACTTCCTTGCTCCCTGTTTTGGTAACTACATTTACTGATAACGACATCTCTAGTTAAGGTAAAATCAAGACAAAAACATTAATAGTACTCTATATTGTATATCCTACTTTCCACGACTCATGGTGGTGAGATCTGCACTTAGTAAAATAAAAAGAGAGAACCTTGCTTTGAATTTAATATCGTGGAATTGTCGGGGTGGGAGGAGCCCAGCAATTCGATATTTGAAACTCTTGAAAAAACATAGGCCTTGAATGTTTTTTCTTTGTGAAACAAAAGTAGGAAGATTAAGATGTGAAAGGGTAGCTAAGGCTTGTCGAATGGAGAAGATGTTTTACTTAGAAGATGAGGACCCTGCAGGAGGGCTCTTGTTGCTTTCAGAAGTTAAAGGTCAGTATTCCTTCTGCAAATAAATTTTGGATTCATGCACTGATAGAACATCCTGTTTGCTGCTTATGTTAAGATTGTCAGTTATTTTGGCATTATATCATGGCAGGCATCGGCGATCAGTGTGTCAATCAGGGTGTTAATCAATTTACCGAGCAAATGCATTTGATCTATGGCAAATTGCAACTGAAAAACTTTGTCAACATATAGCATTACCTAATTCATTCAACCAGAAGATCACATTTTTTAGAATGCAAATTATTTTATTATAATACTAATAATGGTTGTGAAACTCCATAGGCATTCTTCTGCTTCTGTTTATTATTTTCTGAAAATGGCACTGAAATCTGTTGGTGGATGTCCTTTTGGCTTTAACAGTATGACCTCTACATGCCTTTTTCCTTGTGGCAAAGAAGTCGGGGATGGATCATGGAACCCCGTTATTCATAACTCTCGGAGAACTGGTAGAAATCTGTAAGGTCTAGTTGTTGTTGTGAACTCCCTCATACTAATTCACTTACAACTCTTCAGATTAAAAAAAAATGAAAGAACTACGAAAGGGATACAATATAATTGGCCTCTTAGGGATACAATATCTGATTGTCAACTGGCAGTCTGTAACTGACTTGCATTAATGAATTTCAGTTCCTTATGGGTCTTCTTAACCTTCTAACCTTCAAATACACCAGTTACATTGCTCAAGGTTGTCCGGCCTTGTTAGCTATTTTCACATCTTCCATGATGTCATAGAGTAACTCCTGTAAAAGCAATGATGTTAATCCTGGCCGGGATTCTGTTACTTCTGTTTGTTTATTGCATGTGATCTTGTCATTGAGAATATTTGATATCAACGGGCCTTTTGCTGGTTTAGTTTCTTCAACTAATACCCGTGTTGCCAGGGTAACTTAACAGGTCGAGGAGTTCTTCAATTCTGTGATGGATGGACCTTCGTAAGAACTGTTCGATCTTCTCTTTTCCTCTTTCATTCTGGTGGTTGCTATACTGTCTATATAAATAGAATTAAAGAATTTCACCAAAAAGATGAAGAAGAAATAGTTCAAAACCCAGTGGACCTAAACTATTGATTGAAACATGAAGCTAACCCATCTCATAGGTGATACTTGCTGAACAGATTGCCTTTTAACCAGTAGAGACCTGTCCTTTATCTTATACTGATATTCGAGTGTTTAAAGTGCTCATGTTTTTATGTAATTTTTTTGGACATTTAATCAAACAGGTGAAGAATTTCATCTCCCTGGGAGGACCACACGCTGGAACTGCTTCTGTGCCCCTTTATGGTGTGAGTATTTCTCCATCCTCCTCCATTTCTTATTTTCATCGATGCCATCATAGAGTACTATGTTTCTTCTCATCTCCGATTTCCCTATTATACCTACCCAAAAGGTCTCCACAGTGTGGTCTAATATGATGCACAAGTATATCTGCTTTCAATTAGAGGAGCCTGTTAAGATATTACGTTGCAGAGTTTCTTCCAGAAATTAAAGAATGGAAACATCTTACTGCTTGAGAAGGTTTTATCCTATACTTAAGTCTGATACCAAACCTTAGTTTATAGTGCAATCAAATTGCTTAAAGAAAGAAAGAAGATTAATTGAAAATTCCTAGTCCCTTAACCATTGTTACCTTACCATGACAACATATCTTCAGAGGATCTGTGATGAGAAACCACTCGAATGCATTCATTTCGTTCATGTAAATGGCGTTTAACAGGATCTAGTCCATGCAGAGTCCATTTTTGTTTCACCGTTGTTTGATGCTTGATATTGCTAAATTTTCATCATTTTGAAGTCTCTTTGTTCTGCTGATAAAACTCAAACAGATGACACCTGAAGCTTCTTATGATTATGTCAGTTGATCTGTTCGAGGGTTCTTCACAGTGTGGCCAATAATCCTTCAAATCGTTCCATTGCATTGCCAATCATTTGTTAACTCGGTATAAGTTCATCTAGGTTTCTCTAATCTTTATATGAAGAAAGGTGATTTTTGCAGCCGCATGGTTGATACGTGGTGCTCTGTAGTCGTGTGTGAATATTTGACATCAAGATCAGATGTCCTTTGATGGTGCTCTGTAGTCATGGTGACAGAGTCAGACCTATTGGGTCCAGAGTTGCTGCTCAGGCAGCACTGGCTCTGATGACGCAAACATGGGAGAAACTAGGCTCCTATGGCAAGTGTGGAACCTTTGTGTGTGTAGACTTGGAGGAGAAGATGAGCATCTTTATCGCCCACGGGCGGTGCAATTGTCGGGCCTCATCGGGCCGGCCCTATTGGCATGACAAAGATTAATGGCCTGGTATGTCACAGCACTGACCGGTCCAGATGGTTAAGGTGCAAAAACCCACTATAGGTACGTCCAGGCCCAGTGGAGGCCCATTACGAGTCAGATCCACTTTATGAACATTGAGAGCTGACCCAGTTTATGTGCAAGCATCCAATCATCAGGCGGACCCAGTGGGTTGTTTTATGGCCCATTACGAGTTGGCCCTTAAGCGGCAGGCTCAAGACCCATTGTGGTTACGTGGGCTTAGACTCTCAATTATCAGGCACGCCCAGTCGGGGTGTTTTAATGGCCGGCCTAATCGAGGCTCCTCATCAACGGCAGAATCATTTGAGGCCACTTAACGAACGGCCCATTCTAAGCTATCTCCCCTTTCGTCAGAGGGCGACCACTTAGATATGACAAATGGGCAACCTCTAAACCGCTAAGCTCTTGTGAAACAAGTAAATCTTTAAGATCGTCCCTCGATATTCTGAGGCGATTTCCTGGAACACTGATAAACTTCACCGATCCAATCTTCTGTGTAAAGCTGTGTCTGCAATTCATGAAAAACCAGCAGAAAAATTATGAGACTAAAAGCTTTCTACTTACTGGTCTATCCATCCCCATTCTATGAGGCCAACGTTTCTACTTTTATTATATACCAAAGTGAAAAAATGACAGTTCACCCGCTAGAAACACTTCTCAAGCTTTTTCTCCATTTCCACTCTTTCACGCAATGTTTTACCTGCCACAAAGGTGAACTGGAACAGCTGTATTACTCAGGCAAATGAAATTCGTAGCAAAGTACGATCTACCTGATTTGGAGGTGCGATTGGCTTGAAGTTTCACTGGGAGTTAAAACTGTATCATGCTCAAACACTATACAGACACATTCAAAGCATCACCGTAAAAGTTTTAGGCAAAATTTTAGAAATGAGACTGATAGGCAAACCAAGTTTTGTACGCTAGTGAACCGTTGCTTATAAGTGGAATTCCTCTCATCAGGGAGTGTTCATTGTTGAGCTTGGGAAGAAATCTACTTTTCATTAATGGGGTATATCCTGAAAAAATTCAAACCAATGATCTGACTGTCAGTTCTTAAGCTAAACACACCATTAAGGGTCATAAGTTCATGAATTTAAAAAGTTAGAAGTATGGCTGAATTTACAAATGCTCCATTGGAGTAGGCAGTCAGGGCACTCACACTTGGTAAGAGCTTTTGTAATAAACATTTTATTTTACAAGTGAGCCCACAAATGACAAAGAGCCATGGTATACCTGGACATAATTGTTGTAGATATGTGCTTTGATGAGGTTTGTCTGCGACAATGCACCAAGGACCAGTCTGTGGAAGCAAAGATCCCGTTAACACCATTTACTTGAATGGAACGAATTCATTAGAGTGGTTTCTCATCACAGATCCTCTGAAAATATGATATCATGGAAAGGTAACAATGGTTAAGGGACCAGGAATTTTCAATTAATCATGTTTCTTTCTTTAAGCAATTTGATTGTACTATACAATAAAAAGAATTCACCCTAGGAAACGTATGAACTATGGTTTGGTATCAGACTGAAGTCTAGGATAAAACCTTCTCCAGCAGTAACCTCTTGTGGGAAGATGTTTCCATTCTTTAATTTCTGGAAGAAACTCTGCAACGTAATATCTTAACAGGCTCCTCTAATTGAAAGCATATATGCTTGTCCATCATATTAGACCACACTGTGGAGACCTTTTGGGTAGGTATAATAGGGAAATCGGAGATGAGAAGAAACATAGTACTCAACGATGGCATCGATGAAAATAAGAAATGGAGGAGGATGGAGAAATACTCACACCATAAAGGGGCATGAAAGCAGTCCCAGCATGTAGTCCCAGCGAGGTGAAATTCTCTACTAGTAAAAAGGTAATCTCTTCAGCAAGTGTCACTTATGAGATGGGTTAGCTTCATGTTTCAATCAATAGTTAGGTCTACTGGGTTTTCAATGATTTCCTCTTCATTTTTTGGGTGAAATTCTCTAATTCTATTTATATGGACAGTTTAGCATCCACCAGAATGAAAGAGGAAAAGAGAAGATCAAACGGTTCTTACAGAGGTCCATCCATCACAGAATTGAAGAACTCCTCGACCTGTTAAGTGACCCTGGCAACACGGGTATTAGTTGATGAAACTAAACCAGCAAAAGGCCCGTTGACATCAAATATTCTCAATAACAAGATCACATGCAATAAACAAACAGAAATAACAGAATCCCGACCAGGATTAACATCAGTTCTTTTACAGGAGTTACTCTATGACATCATGGAAGATGTAAAAATAGCTAACAAGCCCGGACAACCTTGAGCAATGTAACTGGTGTATTTGAAGGTTAGAAGGTTAAGAAGACCCATCAAGAACTGAAATTCATTAATGCAAGTCAGTTATACACTGCCAGTTGACAATCAGATATTGTATCCCTACGAGAGGCCAATTATATTGTATCCCTTTCGTAGTTCTTTCATTTTTTTTTTAATCTGAAGAGTTGTAAGTGAATTAGTATGAGGGAGTTCACAACAACTAGACCTTACAGATTTCTACCTATTCTCCGAGAGTTATGAATCACGAGTTCCATGATCCATCCCCTACTTCTTTGCCACAAGGAAAGAGGCATAGAGGTCATACTGGTAAAGCCAAAAGGACATCCACCAACAGATTTCAGTGCCATTTTCAGAAAATAATAAACAGAAGCAGAAGAATGCCTATGGAGTTTCACAACCATTATTAGTATTATAATAAAATAATTTACATTCTAAAAAGTGTGATCTTCTGGTTGAATGAATTAGGTAATGCTATATGTCGACAAAGTTTTTCAGTTGCAATTTGCCACACATCAAATGCATTTGCCCGGTAAACTGATTAACAACCCAATTGACACACTGATCGTCAACGCCTGCCATGATATAATGCCAAAATAACTGAAAATCTTAACATAAGCAGCAAAGAGGATGTTCTGTCAGTGCCTGAATCCAAAATTTATTTGCAGAAAGAATACTGACCTTTTAACTCCTGATTCCAAAGCAACAAGAGCCCTCCTGCAGGGCCCTCATCGTCTATGTAAAACATCTTCTCCATTCCACAAGCCGTAGCTACCCTTTCACATATTAATCTTCCTGCTTTTATTTCACGAAGAAAAAACATTCCTTACCTATGTTTATTCCAGAAGGAGTTTCAAAGATCGAATTGCCGGGCTCTTCCACAGCGACAAGTCCATGATATTAAACTCATGCAAGCAGTTGGCTCTAGAGCAGATAAGCACACCAAGCAAGGTTCTCTCTTTTTATTTTCCAAAGTGCAGATCTCACCACACCACCATGAGTCGTAGAAAGTAGGATATACAATATAGAGTATTAATGTTTTTGTCTTGATTTTACCTTAACTAGAGATGTCATTATCAGTAAATATAGTTACCAAAACAGGGAGGAAGGAAGTTCAGTTATCAGATGAAGATAGGTCAGCAAATCTCCACAGAAATTGTAAATTTCAAAATCCTCGTATTAATCATCGCAGAAATTCCAAACCACTGTACTACGAATGCTTTTAATTTGAGAAATCAGGCTTTAACTTTTCTTCAAGTTTCAAGTGAAATAGAGCTCTATAATCAGAATTTAAAGCTTGAGTAGTAGACACCAAACCGTGAATTGGTGAAAACAAAGCTTAGCAAAGTAATAAAAAAAAAAATTCTTGAAAACAGAAATTTAGAAGTTTCAATATGTTGAAGGGCTATATGCCAAACGACCTTCGGAAAGTAAAGATATCAAGTTTTCGGAGAGAAAAGTCAAAGGAGAACACTCATCAGACTACGAATAAGAGCTATCAATTGTAAGGATCAAATCCCTTTTACCACCGAAATCAAGACTGCGAGCCTTACAACGAAATTTCAAAGGAAAAGGACAATCAGAGTAGAAGCTAATAGTAACAATCAGAAAGAGTCATAGAATATAATCTCTAAATCAGATATAAGTATAAGAAAAACAATGAGTACAAATCGAAGATACCGATCTACACATCTCCCAGAAAAAGTATAATAATTGAGAAAATAAAAAGATTTACCAGAAATGAGTATAAGAAGCGATCAATATGACTACAAGAGCATCCTTTTTCCTCGTAAGAAGTTAAGAGATCCAAAGACTGAAAAAACTTTATATGAGTGTATGATTTGAAAAACATTTTTTTTTTGCCTCCTGTTTTTATTCCTTTGATTACTTTCCTTGTCTACGAACTTATCTATTCTTTTACTCTTTATCTTGTTCTGTATTTTTAACTAATATGTTACAAAATAGTTAAAACTAGCAAGCCTTAAGGATAAATCAGTCTAAAGCAGCATGAAATAAAACAATATCAATTGCAGGAGTAAGATTCCCAGTCTATAGATCAGAGAAGTATCACAATCAGTAACTAGGACAGAACACTAAGGTGTACATCAATCAGGAAGTCAATAACTGCAAACAACAGACTAGGCAATAGAGTACAGATCACCATGCACGGTCACAAGCTTTAGATGTCAGACAAGGAAAGTACCTTTGAGTTCCTTTGAGTAAATGTTTGATACAGTTCAGTGAGGTACCTGAGCGGATCTGAGTATATCAGCGCAGATCACGGTTCCAAAACACTCGATTTGACGAGAGGACCCTCTTTACGACGACCTTCAGAGCAAATCTGAGAGCACCCTCAAAAGAATCTCTGATCTGAGGCTGTATCCTCAACAAGGAAACCTGCTGACTTCAAACGAGAAATGTTAACACAGATGACCTCCAAGAGAGAAAACCGCTCACAATATGATCGCTAACACAGATCTTGAAGAATCGAGCCAATGACGCTCAAATCGCAAACCCTAGATGGAGATTTATGGTCGCGGACGCGGTATAGAGAGCGAGGAGAGGAAGAGAGAGAGAGAGAGAGAGAGAGATCTATGATCAGTTGCCACTCCTCTGATCGGGCAGTCTACCCCGACGAAGATCGTTGCAGAAACACAAATTGCTTACCATGAAGCACGATGGAGGGCGTAGACTTGGAGCGCAAGCAAGGACGATGACGAGGACCAAAGCGAAGATGCAGAAGACGATGAACAGCGAGGCAGAAACCATATATAATTGAACTAAAAGATGGATAAAAACGGAGAGCCGGAGGGTTATCTTTCAGGAACAAAACCTAAAGCGGAGGCGTAAAAATGGAGGGAGGAGAGGCCCTCGCCCTGGGAATGCGGATGGTGTTGATCGGATGATGAGTCTGAGTCGTCGCCACCTTCAGATTGATGAGAAGGAACAAGTGAGAGCGGAGGACTTCGCTCCGAGAACTCGCCAATGGCGATCGGGGAAGGGAGAAAGAGAGTGTGTGTGGATGGATGATGGGAGAGAGAGTGTTCCAACGGCAGTCGTCATGGTCGTTACGCCAGTCAGTTATGGATTACGGTTTCTGCCAACCGTTTTATCCTCCGAAATTAATGTGCGCCTTTATTCCTTAGCTTCGTGGGCTGGATTATGGATTTGGGCCGGCCCTTTAAATATCGGGCCCCTCAGGTAACCGCTGAAACCCTTAGAAGAATTATCAAATTACACTTTTGGGTTCAGCGATTTAGTGGGGACAGTTATCTATGGAATAGAACTAGCTATTTGTTTTACTCCAAGTACGCATTAATATTCTCGAATTTAAATTCCTAATATTTGCTCGACTTAACAGAATCTGTACACACTTAAGTTCACGAGATTTTATATTAGATTTTGCTATGTACGTATATGTAGTCCTTACCGAAACCACCCATCAATATAATGTACACGTAAATTTATCTGAATTCATAAATTTTGAAAGAATAATTTCCTCGTAAGGGAGACAGATTAAATGTGATTGATTTGGAAAATGACACGACCAGACCACGCAGGGATGGATTTAGGGGTGCACATCTATCTGGTGCATATTCATCATGAAGTACATGCACATAATTTGGTAAGCAATTGGGAAAAAGATACTTTTGGTCCTCAACGTTTCGCATTTTTGTCATTTTCGTCTTAAACCTTTATTTTTTATCATTCATGTCCTCAACCTTTTAAATTTTTACCACTTTGGTCCTACCGTTACTTTTTCCATCCAAAAAAATATATTCCATCTAAAAAAAGAATATTACGTCAAAAAAGCATTTTTCAACAAAAAAATATATTTCATCCTTGATTAAGGAAATATTGATTACTAACAGGTGTTCCTTCTAAAATTAGAATTCATTTTTCTCAGAATGAGTTATAATTTTATAATAATAATAATCATTAATCAATTTTGAATAGAAAATGTATGTTAATTTTAAAGGAGATATGACAATCAGTAAAATTCTGCCGACACTTTTCATTTTCATTTATTTTTCCCTTTTTTCTTTATTTTTTGAAAAATATTTTTTGGTGAAAAATAACTTTTGGATGAAATATTATTTTTTTTATGGAATATGCTTTTTTGAATAGAAAAAGTAACGGTAAGACTAAAGTGGTAAAAACTCAAAAGGTTGAGGACGTGAATGACAAAAAATAAAGATTTAGGATGAAAATAATAAAAATACGAAAGGTTGAGGACCAAAAGTATCATTTACTCTAAGTAATTCCTGCTCATTGTAAACACGAAACCACAGCTTATATCCTTGGCTCTGCTCGACAACCTAATCCATGTCCCTTGCTCGTCGTGAACCACATGCACCGACTGGGTTATCAACCTACTAAACGAAACTCATCCATGTTCGGGTCTCGATCGTGGTCACAAAGTGTTCCCGATGTGTTTGAACGTTTGTCTAGAATCGGGCAACCGATTGGAAAGTTCGGTGTGGACTTAATATGACATCGACTAGGCAACACATATTCAAACAACATGCTTCACATGGGTTTAAAATATAAACGGGATAATTACAGTAGATGTCCTATAACTTTATCATTTTTGGTAATTGAGTTCTATGACTTTGAAAGTGGCTAATTTAGTCCTATAACATCAGTTCCGTTAACCTTTAAGTCCGAACCATTACTATTTTGCTAACGTGGCATTCACGGCGTTCACTGTTCCGTTAACGGAACAGTCACAAATCGGACTTAAAGGTTAACAGAACTGATATTATAAGACTGAATTAGCCACTTTCAAAGTTATATGACTCAATTGCCAAAAATGATAAACTTATAGGACCTCTGTTGTCATTCTCCCAAATATAAATTGAGGAATTCGACGACGGCCATGGAAGGGGGATGGGATGGGATGGGCATCCAACATCTACATGTAATGAGAAAGTCTAATTAATCAATCAATCAATCAGCATCAAGGAAGATTGCGAAGGAGACATTGCATTGCATTTCATTAGGTTTATAAACTAATAATCTCATTCCCCCACGGATTCCTCTTATTTGGTGGGGAATGAATCCATGTCAATATATTTTAACGAGATTAATAACAGTAGGACCAATATTGAATTAAGTGGAAAAGGTTAATAGCCGTTTTCAACCCAAAATAATTTATAGGCTATAGTTGAAAAAGGTATCGAAAGTTTAGGACTAAAAACCATATTTTTCCCAAAATTCTAATATTCTAATGAATCCTAAAAAATCATGTCCAGCAATACTCAACATCCTTCTCATCGTCTCGATAATTTATATCAAGATTTTTTATGTTTCTTGGAGTTTCTTAGGTTTTTTTAATTTTTATTTAGAGTTTTAATATTTTTTTAATTTGAATAAAGATATGAATGCATGATTTGTAATCTAAAATTCTTATCTTAAAACACTACTGATATTGTCAAATGTTATTGACTTGTGATACACGTGACAATGCTGATGGAAAAATGATACTGGAAGTCCTATATGTTTATCAGTTTTGGTAATTGAGTCCTATAACTTTGAAAATGGTTAATTCAGTCCTATAAGATCAATTTTTTTTTTACACTTTTAGTGCCAATTGTCATTGTTCCGTTAACGGAATTGTTGACAGCATGAAATCCACGTCAGCAAAACAGTAACGATTCGGACTTAAAGGTTAACGGAACTAATGTTATATGACTGAATTAGTCATTTTCAAACTTATTGGGCTCAATTACCAAAAATGATAAACATATAGGACTTCTGCTGTAATTATTCCCGATGCTGATTTGGCACCACGTTTACACCCAAATCAAATCAAATCATATCACATTGAAGGACGACCCTACTGACTTTTATAGGTGATGTTGAACGTTTTCAAGACAGTGTAATTGGAGAAACAAATTTGGAGCTTCACTTGGACAGGTTCCAAGGCACATATCTGAGATATAGAGTAAATCGATCGGAATTTTCGTTAGTGCAATTTCGTCGAGTTTAAAGCAAAGTATAGCACAACTCGGCATCACGAACATGTTTTCCAATGTGTTATGTTTTCGACTATTCAGCAGAACACTTCTTTCATTCTGATCTAATTGTATATTGTCCAGCTTCTGACTCGAAATGAGCTCGAAATGGTTGAAATTGTTCTGGAGAACAGTTTTTCAAGTAAAACAGTAAATTCATGAACTTCAAGTTCCTAGATAGAAATGCATTTTGAAATTAATGTTTTATGTAATTGGGACCCAAATACAAAATTAAATAAGAAAACTTCTTTCCTCGTGTTCTGTCCTTCACCGATTTTCCTAATCTTAATTTCAACACGTTAATGCGGAAGATCTTGCTAAAATCGAATAGATTATAACTAAGTGCATACCATTTTTAGTTTAATAAATGCAAATGCCAAGAGCATGAGAAATAAAATATCGGAAAAGTGTTTTTCTTTTTACCTATTTAAGATATTGCGGCAGTAGCAAATAAAAAAATAGGTTTCGCTAAAAAAATAGGTGTCAATTTATGCGAGTAACTGTCATAATTATTACAAATTTATTAGTATATTCCTTCAATAAGTAATTATGAAATAGAATCACCTAAATCTTTTCTTTATTTTTCTCTTTTTTCTAATCACATCTAAACTCATGTTCGTTTGTAATAAAAAAATCTCTTTAGAAATGTTCAATTTTAAGAATCCGGCTAATCTTCTGTTTAATGAATATATCACTTAATATATGTCATGTATCGATGAATGGTTAATACTTAACACATCAACATAATATTTATAATATATCATATGCATGTATATTTTTTTGTTCTTGTGTTAAATACTCGGTACTTTATAATATGTGTCAGGTCATATAGCCTTTGCTTATAAGACTTTTTCGTATAACAGGGTTCATTAGGAACCTTCTATGCCTTTGCCAAAAACCCTAGTCTTCGACATCCCATTCAC
>JAOYND010233860.1:0-13512 GCA_025802135.1 Lagerstroemia fauriei
GATCTGCCAGAGCAGGGACTAAGCTAATAGACCCAAAAATGTCCTGCAAATCCAACTGATCACGCCCCCGATGAGGCTTGGTGTGCTGCAGCTGCAAGGCCTGAGCAACAGTAGCCTCTAACGGAATTCCAAGCAGGAATTTTCTTCCGTCAGTAAAGTGGAGATATTTGTTAGTATAAAATATTTATAGCTATGGAAGGCATTTCCATCAGTAATATATCATACTATAATGATAGTTTTGATACCTATCGGAAAAACCACATGTTATACTGGCAGTTTTTCTCTTCTGTAAAATAAAAACTGATATATACTCATGGAAAATTTTTATCAGAAACTGTCACTAAATGACAATTAGTTTGTAGTGAGTCACTGCTTAGATGGAAGTCAAAAGGGAAAGGGAAGAGAAGGGAAGGAAAGGAAAAGAAGGGAAACCAAGTAGAAATTTTAACATTATTTCAATTATAATTTTTGGTAGGAAAAAGTTGAGTTATAATTAATTATATTATTTTTATTTGTTTGTTTTTAAATAAAAAGGAGAATGATAATTTGGTCGTTATATTTTTTGACTCTTTCACCTCCATTAAACTTCAACAGGAGTTAAAAGAAACTAAACTTTGTGAATGATAACTTGGTTCTTCCTCACCACATCATCGTGAGGTAAGACTATCTAAGATTTTTTCTTGATAAAGAATGCTTCACCTCTGTTAATACTAGGGGTGAAATTGGTTGGTTCGAGTGGATTTTTCTTAAAAATGAATGAGTCGATTAGTTGATTTTTTTGAAGCCTCAAAAACCACCCAAGAACCATTTGGGGTTAAAGAAAAACCAACCATAGATCTTAATTATTTCGGGGCCCATTTTTAATACAATAATTATTAAGTGTAACAATAATAAATCAAAATTAATTATAATCAGCATGACATTCCTATATTTATAAATGTATCAATATATAATAAATCTAACATATTATACTCAAACAAGATAAAATTTTCCTCTCTTTTTTTTGGTAATAAGGGAGGCCCATGGGTGGAATATAAGAATAGGAAATAAAGGGGGCATTCAACTCCCATGGTAAGGATCGAACTCAGAATCTCTTAGTTAAGCGTTGAAACTTTGTGCCACTGCAATTAGATGGTCCTTTATTTGCAAATAGAAAATTCACCACCTCCACAATTGATTTGATAATTTTCTTTCATGCTCGAATGAGATAAATAAGCTCTGATAACATAAGAAAGAATACCAAATTTAAAGAAAAATTTGGTTACAATTCGTGCACTCACTTCACTAGCATTGATCCTTGCATGGAGAAATTCTTCAATACATCTGATATACCACGTGATAATACTGATATGATGTGCCTGTCCAATTAGGTTTTGATTCGTAGTCAACATATTTGCAACTATAAAGATTAAACCCTAAAAATCCCAAAAGTTATAAAAATCACAATTAATGATGAATTTTAATTAGACGAATATGCCATATCAGTTAGGGCTGGCAATTTTTGGCCCGGCCCGGCGCGACACGGTAAAACCGTGCCTGGGCCAAGGGTTGTTGGGCCTAAACCTTATTGGTCCGGGCCGGCCCAGCCCATTAAGGTCAAAGGGCCGTGCTGGGCCATGAAATAAAGGGCTGGGCCGGCCCATTAGCCCATTTTTTTAAAAAAAGATTTTTTTAATCTATCATAACCCTATTTCAATCTCATTCATTAATCCTATAATGCCTTTTTGTTGATCTATTGTAAAATGTGTGGTTATGAGACTTGACGTACCTTACATTTTAAAAGAACTTTTTTTTATTTCACTCAAATTTCAATAGTATCTCGTAGTCATATGAGAGATTTTAAGTGATTGATGCGTTTATTGCGCGGGCCGGGCGGCCCGATATTTTTACAAGGCCGGGCCGGCACGGCACGATAAAGCCGGCCCGGCACGAATTGCCAGCCGTAATATCAGTATTGTTATGTGATATATTAGATATATCGAAGAGTTTTTGAGGATAAGCACGCATAATCATTTAGTATACATGGAAAAATTAGCTTTCCTTTATAAGCTTATTGCGAAAGGAAAGTGCTTTCTTTCCTATTTCCTTTGGAATCAAATAATCGAGTCCTAACTAACATGTGTTGTTTAAGTGGTAAGATATCTGTTCCCTTTAAGTAAAAGTTTCGCGTCCGAGTCTTTGTAAATGATTCATGCTGTGAGAGTTTTACCCTTTAATAGACTAACACAACTTGAAATGAATTAATTAGTAGTTCAAAAAACTTCCATCACTTCCCTCGAGTAATTTGATTTATGCCTTTTTCTGATCTCCACAATCTTCATTTTCCACACAAACATTAATACTTTTTTTTTTGAAAATCATCTATATATGTCTATTATATATATATATATATATATATCTGGGAGAAACTCCCCTTTTCTTGCATTTTTCACTTTCTTTAATGTAATGGATCAACAAATCTCTGCTATGCGAGTATACTTGATCACCAACGCCAAGATCGAGCATTTCTTATTCACTTCCTACAGATCTATACTTAACATTCGATGACAGAATTTAGTCTGGATGCCAGCACTCTTTGGGTCCTCTTGAATGGGTCTACGCAAAGCTTGTTAGATCAATTATCTTCCATAAGTTCCCATATGTCACAAACAATAAGATTTAGTTATTTCTGAAATTATTTTTTTAAAAATTTTTAGGATTTTATAAAAAAAATTAAAATAATCGAATCTTACTGGTTTTGTGATGCCCCAATTCCACATCGATTGTGCAAGGAGAAGATCTTGGGTGTATATATGTAAGGCCAGTAATAACCCAGAGTTCAGAGGCTAAATTGTAAAATAAGAGGGACCAATTTGAAAAAAATGTAGAAAGGAGGGGCCAACTTATAAAGCCAACATACGCTTCCTTTCTTCGCGTCATCAACGGTAGGAATAGGAAAAAGAAATAGAGAAGCAGGGGATGGGATTGTTAAAAGCTCCAGATCACGATCTCTACGAAATCAGCAACTAACAAAGATATTTTGAATTTCTAGAATCTGAAAAAAAAGCTGCAGAGCTTATATTGGCCTTTGTTCTCTATTTGGAGTAGAAAAAGAAAGGGAAAAGGCAAAGTGGGGAGACACCATCGGAGCAAGAACTAAAGTTTAGGCCTATCCACTCTGTGCAAATTCATCCTTAATATTGGTTAAGTAAGCTAAACTTCTCGCCTCTACTATACTTCATTAGTTTTTGATTGGTTTTAGTACAAGTTAGAGAGAGAAAACTTCAATAGGTCGTTCATGGTGGATTCTTGTAAAGGGCCAAAATGGCCGAAATATTTACATCGTTAGGTTGCTCATAATATCAGGAAACTAGGGCAGTTTACGAAATTGAATTCCGTTAAGCAGTTTGAATGAAATCACGTTTTGAAATCTTAAATTGTTGTGATGAATTGCAATTTTGAAACAACAATTTCGGGCTCGTTTCCAAATCTGTTTGCGTTCCATTGGATTCTAAAATATAGATTATACTTCAAAGTTTCCACACAAACAAAAAAAACTGGATTTAAACGTCTGTAGCTCGAGATATGAGTCCGTCAAGTCGGCCTGTCAAGATGTTTGAAACTGTCATGTTTTACTTTAACGAACAGCCAATTTCGATCGAGATTTTTGAACTGATTTATTTATTTTTTTATGTTCTATTTGTTTCTAAACTATAGTCCGTGGTTTAAGGTTTCCAAGGACACCAAGAACTCCCGATTTGCAGGTCTGTGGACTGAGATACGAGTCTTCAAAGTTGACCTTCTGAACAACCTGAATCTGTCCCGTGATGAAAACCCAACTTTGAGCCATATTTTTGTACTGAATCGTCCATCTTTTTAACCCAATTATATTCCTAAATTGTAGTCAGTAACACCAGCTTTTCATAGACACCGAGAACACCAGATTTGTTTGCTCGAGGAGGGAGAACTGAACCTTCAAAGTTGACTGATTGTGCAGCCTGACACGACAAAATTCTAAACGAACGAAAATTTTGAGAGGCCCGTTTGGCCTGATCTGAGCTCTGATTTCAACCATTTTTGCACCGTTTATCTCGTAATTGAATTTACTATTTCCTGTGATTTTTCAGGATTTTTATGAATTATTTTATTTTTCACGAACTTTGCGAAAATAACGAATTTTATCGATCCTAGACGTTATAAAGTTATTACTGAGCCCGAAATACCTTATAGTAATAATTTATGAAATTTTAGATATTTTGTCGGTTTGGGAATTTTTAGGATAATTTAAGAAATTTCAGAATATTTGTATAATAACGTGTAATTTGAATTATAGGTTTTTCTTCTGATTCAGATTGTTACCGTGAGCTCTTCATTACGAGATAGTTGAGGTAAGTAACTTGGCACTCACTTCTATTGTTTGCGAAATTATGGAATGTTGTTTTATGCAAATCATGATTATTATTCTGAAACTATTATATTTAATGAAATGAGCATGAAATATGATTTATGATTTTTTAAAAATGAGGATCAAGTATCAGAAAATTATGTAAGTGCAGTTTTATTGAAAAATGCATAAATTGTTTAACGATCGAATTACTGATTTCATGTATTGTGAAAGATAATTGATCTTTGTGAAATTATCTGAATTTACTGGTTTATAAAAATTTATTTGGATTTGAATGGTATTATGATTTTGATTTGAGGCTCATCTGTTTACTACGTAACGAGTATTGCAATACATTGAACGTGCTAACTAGCGAATTATCTGGGTCGAACCGGCGACGCAACCGGTAGAATCTCTAGGTCGTTACTAGCGACAATACTAGTATCTGGGTCTGTGTGACAGGACGAAGTGTCACCGTAGTATCAAAGACAATAAGTGTAAAATTTTTGACTCCGATTATTGAAATTTCTCAATACTGAAAAATTTATGAATGAGCCATATGTTTTAAAGTTATTATCTGAACGATTTATGGATGTTCCGAAAATATTTCAAAATATATCTTTTTCTGAAGGATGAAACTTTGAGTTTCAAGAATTGCAAAGGATTATTTCGAACTAAGTGTTATAAATGAGAAAATTTTTATGTGGATGCTTGATCCGGTAGAAGTGAGAACTGGACCGGTTACTTACTAAGCATGTGGAGCTCATCCCTTTATCCTATTATCTTTTTTAGATCCAGAATCAGAAGAAATCTAGGATAGTAGCAACTAGCTGGGTCACTTGGGGATCAGGTGCCTATAAGATCGTTTGGATTCATTCATAGCATTCTTTCATTTTACTTAGTATTGGAAATTTTCGATATTTGAACAATTTCAGAATTTTAAAGTGTAAATCCTCTTTTAATATTGAATTCTATATATCAGACATAATAATTATTGTTTCTCATGAAGAGGAAAATTCGAAAATACTATGAATTAAAAGTATGCAAGTTGGCTTCGTTTACTATGGGACCAAGTCGGGTCTATTAGTGAACGGCCAGTCACGAGCCCATTCCTTGTATAAAAAATGGGGCGTGACAAGGCCCAGTGACCCCAAGAGCACCAACAGCTCGAACTTTTGGATGATGGGCCCATGGTGTTACATATAGTATCAGAGCCGACTCCGACCCACAACCATGAGGGATTACAGGTGGTGCGTTATACTGATTACGAGCTGGAATTGTGCGGAGTATTTTGGACCACTGTCAGAGTGGCGGGGAGTTAATACGAACCGGGCCCGAGAGCCCAATGGGGATACTTGGGCCTTTAAGGGCAAAGTTTATGACGCTCCAATCCCACATTGGTTGTGCAAGGAGGAGGTCTTGAGTATATATGTAAGGCCCATTGAACCCAAGAGCACTAACAGCTAGCACTTTTGGGTGATAGGCCCGTGGTATTACATATGGTATCGGAGCCGACCCCGACCCACAACCATGGGGGACTACGGGAGGTACATTATGCTTTACCACGAGCCGGAATCGTGGGGAGTAGTCTAGACCCCGGTCTGAGTGGCGGGGAGTTAATACGAACTTGGCTTTAGAGCCCAGCGAGGACGCTGGGCCTTTGTGGGGAAGTTTGTTATGCCCCAATCCCACATAGGTTGTATAAGGAGGAGATTTTTGGTATATATGTAAGGCCCAATTATCCTAAGAGTACCAACACCTAGCACTTTTGGATGATCGGCCCATGATATTACATATGGTATTGGAGCATAGGTATACGATCTTGTTGGTCATAAGTCAAAGGAACTTTCCAATTTAGGTAATCCAAATTAGACATAGTATGAAGGATAGATGCCTCCTTAGTTTAATGATTCCCTATCTAAATGTTAACATCCTACTCCAACAATTTTAGGATCATGCCACCACGTAAAAGCTCAATTGCAAGTACTAGGGGTAGCACCGCTCCACGGCCTGCTGGCAATGGCTCACAAGCCCCTCAGGCAGAAGTTCAAAATGTTTGTGCTGGTGGACAAGAGGAGATTAGGCAGACCCAAACACAGACTTGTAGGTGCCAAACAACGGTTGGACCTAATGCGGTGGCAACTCAAGCTGATATTGCTGGAGTCTGTCAAGTGGTTGTAGAATTAAGTGCTTAGATCGTCATCAAGCTACGGGTGGGAATTGAGGCCATGACTACGCCTTTGAGCATTTTCTTCGCTTGAACCACCTAGGTTTCCAGGGTGGTACCGACCCTCTGAAGGCTGAATACTGGTTAAGGGAGATGGAGAAACTTTTTGAGACCACGAGACTGGAGGCAGGCTTGAAGGTCAGTTTTGCGACCAACTACTTACTGGCGGGGCTAACCATTGGTGGATGGTCACTGTACCAACTCTAGGCCGGAACCAAGCAATTAATTGTGAAGATTTCAAGCGAGTATTACTGGAGCAATACTTTTTCGCGGAGTGTGGAGTTAGCTAAGGAGAACGAGTTCTTGACATTGAAAACGAGGGACTCATGCGGTATTGGAGTATGCCGCCAAGTTTTAACGAATTGGGATGATTTGCTGCTAGAATTATTGACACTAAAGAAAACAAGGCTAACCATTTTGAACAAGTGTTGCACTCTGAAATTCGATCGGGTCTAGCTCCTTTCCTACTAACCACTTACACAAAAGTTCTGCAACGAGCCATTAGAGTGGAGAGGGAGCTACAAAACTCCCAAAATTACCAAGACCAGAGAAAGAGGTTGCGCCTGAATGATGCTCCTAATACCGAGTCTTCCAAGTGGAGTAGGTCATAGAATACAAGTTCATATCAACGATAAAACTCTAAGGAGTATAACCCCTGCAAGCGATGTGGAAGGCTTCATCCAGGAGAGTGTTGATGGGACACAAGATCATGTTTCAAGTGCGGTGAAAAACGACATATTGCTTGGGATTACCCCAAGAAAAAGGAACTACATCACTACCTAGTTAAAGCTCAGTGATGAAGAAGACCACTGGTAGAGTTTACGCTATGGTATGGAATGATGCGGGAGCACCCAATGCAGTAGTATCAGGTACCCCACCTATTTAAGAGATACGACAAATGTAATTTTGAGGACGAAATTATTTTAAGGGGGTAGAATGTAAGAACCCAATATTTAGGGACTTCTGCATTGGGTACTCCTAAGTAAACCACGAACTTAGGAGAAGCTGTTCAACAGTTTCAACCCACGATCCCACAAATATTGCGTTATTAGATTCTACCCCCTTAAGGTAATTTCGTCCTCGAAATTGCATTTGTCGTATCTCTTAAATAGGTGGGGTACCTGATACTATTGCATTGGATGCTCTCGCATCATTCTGTACCATAGCATGGACTCTACCGGTGGTCTTCTTCATCTATGAGCTTTGACTAGGTGGTAATGTAGGCTCCTTTTTCTTGGGGGCAATCCTGAGCAATATGTCCTTTTTCACCACACTTGAAACAAGATGTTGTGTCCCATCAACACTCTCCTGGATGAAGCCTTCCACATATGTTGTGTCCCATCAACACTCTCCTGGATGAAGCCTTCCACATCACTTGCAGGGGTTATACTCCTTAGAGTTCTGTGGCTGATATGAACTTGTATTCTGTGACCTACTCCACTTGGAAGACTCGGTATTATAAGCATCATCTGGGCGCAACCTCTTTCTCTGGTCTTGGTAATTTTGGGACTTCTGTAGCTCCTTCTCCACTCTAATGGCTCGTTGCAAAACTTTTGTGTAAGTGGTTAGCAGGAAAGGAGCTAGACACAATCGAATTTCTGAGCGCAACCCTTGTTCAAAATGGTTAGCCTTGTTTTCTTTAGTGTCAATAACTCTTGCAACAAATCATCCCAATTCATTAAACTTGGCGGCATACTCCATTACCATATGAGTCCCTTGTTTCAGTGTCAAGAACCCATTTTCCTTAGCAACTCTACGCTCCGCGAAAAATATTGCTCCATGAATACTCGCCTGAAATCTTCCCAATTAATTGCTTGGTTCCCACCCAGAGCTGGACCAGTGATTATCCACCAATGGTCAGCCTCGCCAGTAAGTAGGTTGGTCGCAAAGCTGACCTTCCAGCCTACCTCCAATCTCGTGGTCTCAAAAAGTTTCCCCATCTCCCTTAGCCACTATTCTACCTTCAGAGGGTCAGCACCACCCTCGAACCTAGGTGGTTGCAAGCAAAGAAAATGCTCAAAGGTGTAGTCCAGGCCTCGATTCCTACCCGCAGCTTGCTGACATATCTGAGCACTTAATTCTGCAACCACTTGACAGACTCCAGCAATATCAGCTTGAGTTGCCGTCGTATTTGGTCCAACCATTGTTTGGCGCCTATAAGCTTGTGTTTGGGTTTACCTGATCTCCTCTTGCCCACCGGCGCGAACATTTTGACCTTCTACCTGAGGGGCTTGTGAGCTGTTGCCAGCAGGCCTTGGGGCGGTCCTACCCCTAGTACTGGCAGTTGAGCTTCTACGTGGCCGCATGATCCTAGAATTATTTGAGTGGTATGTTAACATTTAGATAGGGAATCATTCAACTAAGGAGGCATCTATCCTTAATACTAACAATACTAACAAGATCGTATACCTATGCTCTCATACCAACTCTGTCACGCCCCATTTTCGATACAAGGAATGGGCTCGTGACTGGCCGTTCACTAATATAGTAAACGAAGCCAACTTGCATACTTTTAGTTCATAGTATTTTCAAAAAATTTTATCTTCATGAGAATCAACAATTGACATGTCTAATAAATAGGATTCAATGTTAAACAGAAGATTTACACTTTAAAATTCTGAAATTGTCCAAATATTGGAAGTTTCCAATACTAAGAAAAATGGAAGAACGCCATGAATAAATCTAAACTATCTTCTAGGCACCTGATCCCTGAGCCACCTTGCCAAACGCAACTACCCTAGGTTTCTTCTTATGATAAAGCGATGAGCTTCACATGCTCAGTAGGTAACCGGTTCTCACTTCTACCGAATCAAGCATCCATATAAAGATTTTCTTATTTATAACAGTTAGTTCGAAACAACCCTTTGTAAATCTTAAAACTCAAAATTTCATCCTTCAGAAAAAGATACATTTCAAAATATATATAAATCGTTCAAATAATAACTCAAGTCATATGGCTCATTCAGAGATTTTTCAGTATTAAGAAATTTTAATAATTAGATTCAGACGTTTTAAGTCTTTGATACTGTGTTGACACTTTGTCCAGTCTCAGAGACCCAGAAACCAGTATCGTCCCTGGTAACGATCTAGAGATTCTGCCGGTATAGTCATCAGTTCGACCCAGATAATTCACTAACTAGCGCGTTCAACATATTGTAATACTTAGTACGTAGTAGACAAATGAGCCTCAAATCAAAAGCATAGTATCATTCAGATCCAAATAAATTTTCATAAATTAGTAAATGTAGATAATTTCACAAATGTCACTTATCTCTCAAAATACATTAAATCAATAATTCGACCGTCAAATAATTTATGCATTTTTTCATGAAAATTGCACTTCAATAATCTTTCGATACTTGATCCTCATTTTAAAAATCACAAATCATATTTCATGCTCATTTCATTAAATATAGGGCAAATATCCCAAATGCATGAACTTTGCCTGTTTTTTCAATTCTACCACGGACTTTCACTTTTGATCTAGAAGGGCATGAACTTTTGATTTTTTACCACATCAACCATATCGTCAAATTTCCATTAATATTGTGGACGGACGTTACAAACGGCCGTTAAAATTGGTGAATTGACAAATTTGCCCCTCTTGAAACTGAAGATATATGACCATTTAATACACGATCTTTTTGTGATTTCCCAATTCTACCATGAATTTTGCGTGATTTCCCAATTCTACCACAAATTTTCACATTTGATTAGAATGGTTAGGAATTGATAAATTTGCCCCTCATGTGAACTTTTATTCATTCATTACCCTCAAGTGAATTATCTTACGTGCCCTTACAAATGTGTAAATGAAAATTGAAA
This sequence comes from Lagerstroemia fauriei, assembly GCA_025802135.1. NCBI lineage: Eukaryota > Viridiplantae > Streptophyta > Magnoliopsida > Myrtales > Lythraceae > Lagerstroemia > Lagerstroemia fauriei. Next base: position 10,416 of record JAOYND010233860.1, read on the forward strand.
ATCTTAAATAATAAACCTCAATCTAAATCGAAAAACCTGATTATTGGAGCGTATATAAATTTGGGTGATTTTTAAGGTGTTGAAAAAATTGAACAATAAGCTCAGACGTGGACCCAAAAAACCAGCGAACTTGAGATCGATTGAGATTATGTATAAAATTTCGAAATCATAATGCATAGAACAAATTGATTCGTAAAATCTTATTGTTGTCACCAAGAATTTCCTATTTCTTCCAATCCTTAAAGCAACTCTTTAAACTTGCCTTCAAGGAACTTTTTTATAAATTCCAATTTCATTGAGAATTTTTATACCATAACATGAACATCGAAAATCCAACAAAAGACCCAACTCGCCCCGAAAAATTGAATTTTTGAGCCCTGTATATATTTCGAATGATTTTTAAGATGATAAAAAATTTACATGAGAAATTTACATCCCAATCCAGAAAAATCCAATGGAGTCTATGACCGGTCAAAATTATGTAAAAATATATTTCTTGTTATCAAAATCCAATATAAGATAAATAATCCCGATCGATCTCAAGTTCTACTGGTTTTTTGGGTCCACGTCTGAGTTTATTGATCAATTTTTTCAACACCTTAAAAATTACCCAAATTTATATAGGCTTAAATGGTCAAGTTTTTCTAGTTAGATTGAGATTGATTATTTAAGTTTTTCAATTTTCATTTACGCATTTGTAAGGGCATGTAAGATATTTCACTTGAGGGTAATGAATAAATAAAAGTTCACATGAGGGGGTAAATTTATCAATTCATAGTCATTCTAATCAAATGTGAAAATTTGTGGTAGAATTGAGAAATCACGCAAAGTTCACGGTAAAATTGGGAAATCACGAAAAGATCGTGTTTTAAATGGTCATATATCTTCAGTTACAAGAGGAGCAAATTTGTCAATTCACCAATTTTAACGGCCGTTTGTAACGTCCGTCCACAATATTAACGGAAATTTGACGATATGGTAGACGTGACAAAAAAATCAAAAGTTCATGCCCTTCTAGATCAAAAGTGAAAGTTCGTGGTAGAATTGGAAAAACAGGCAAAATTCGTGCATTTTTGGGATATTTGCCCAATAGTTCAGAATAATAATCATGATATGCATAAAATAACATTTTATAATTTTGCAAACAATAAAAGTGAGTTCCAAGTTACTTACTTTAACAGTCTAGTAATCGAGAGCTCACTGTTTCAATCCGAATTAGAGGAAGAACCTATAATGGAAGCTATATATTACTATACAAATATTTTGAAATATCTTAAATGATCCTAAAAATTCTTCAATTAACACAATATCTAACCCACTCTCAAATATCAACTAAGATCATAACTTATTAGACAGTGTAAATATTCCTATATAAAATTCGTCAAAAACTCATAATTAATATTTCCTAAGTAAATTCATAAATTAGGAAATTCATGTAAAATACCGAACTTAATACAATATATAAATCTTTGTATCTCAAATCATTTTCTAGATAATATTTTTTGTACTTTGATTGATAAAATTTCATAAATTATTACTATAAAGCATTTCGGGTTCAGTGATAACTTTTATAATGCCTAAGATAAAATTCATTATTTTCAGAAAATTTTGAGAAAAATAAAATAATTCAGAAAAATCCTGAAAAATCACAGAAAATAGTAAATTCAATTACGAGATGAACAGTGCAAAAATTTTCATAATCGAAGTTCAGATTTGGCCAAATGGGCCTTTCAAATTTTGGGTCTGTGCGGACTTTTGCAGTCTCGAACTGTATGACTAACCAAATTTGAGGGGTCGGTTCTCCCTTCTCCAGCCACCCAAATCCGACGTTCTTGCTGTCTTTTGAAAGATTATGTTACCAACAACAATTTAGAAATAAAATTGAGCTCAAAATACGAATGATTCGATACAAAAATGTGGCTTAAAATCGGGTTTCATCACAGGGTAGATTCGGGTTATTCGGGAGGCCAACTTTGCGGACTCATATCTCAGTCCACAGACCTCCAAATCAGGAGTTCTTGGTGTCAATGGAAAACTTACACCGCGAACTATAGTTTAGAAACAAACAGAACATAAAAAAAATGAAGAAATCAGCTCTAAAATCTTGGTCGAAATCGGCTGTTTGTTTTGGTGGAAACTGGACAGTTTCAAACATTTCAAAAGGCCGACTTCACGGACTCATATCTCGAGCTACAGACGTTCAAATCCAATCATTTTTATTTCTTTACAAACTTTGAACTACATTCTACAATTTAGAAACAGATAGAATACTAAAAAGTAGAGAAACGAGCCCGAAAACTTTGTTTCAAAATCGCAATTTATCACAATAATTCAAGAATTCGGAACGTGATTTCTTTAAAACCGCTCAACAGAACAAAGTTTTCTTTAAAACCGCTAAAGATGTAAATATTTCGGCCATTTAGGCCATCTACAAGAATCTGCCATTTAACGACTTATTGAAGTTTTCTCTCTCTAAGTTGCAACTAATAATAAAACAATGGAAGAAAATGGTCTTTTAGTTTACCTAGATGCTGAAGGGACGACTTTGAGTTGATAAAATGAGACTAGATCTTTGTACAAGTTTCATCGACAATTCTCTGTTCAACCTCTTCTCCTCTTCGTTCTATTCAGAATAAAGGAAAATGAACTTATATTGGCTCAACCCTTCCATATCAGTTGCAGGAGTTTCAAAATATCCTTGTTTGTTTCGGTTTTGTGGGGATCGTGGTTTGAAACTGTTGAACAGCTTCTCCTAAGTTCATGGTTTACGTTGGCAGAAGAACAATTGAGGGAAGATGATGGTTGTGCATATTGGTCCCTCCATTCTGCATCTTCTTAAATGGTCCTCCCTATTTCAAAATTTTGCCCCTTAAATATTGGGTTATCATGTGATATATCCATTACACTCTCTCGGAGCTCAGGATCATTCCCACCTTCTGCTGCCCCTCAACCGAAGCAGGGCAGCCCCTCCACTGGGCGAGCAGACACCGGGCAATCTCTGGCAATCTGCGATGGCCCTCCTGGCGAATGTCGATGAAGAGCATCTCCAGTTGCAGGACTTGTTGGCTCTGCTTCAGAAGCCGATCAGACGAGTGAA
>JAOYND010233967.1:0-13505 GCA_025802135.1 Lagerstroemia fauriei
TCAATAACACTTCCACAAATCATAATTCATCCTCCCACACAATCCATAACAGTTTTTATCAAAAGTTCAGGTCGTAATATCATATACAAGCTTATATACTTTCTACTTACATACCCTTAATATCTACCTACAAAGGGACTCAAACTGATCCCCGAACAAAATAGCATTTCCAAGCAGTTAATTCATTTATAACTTAGTTGAAAAGAAAGATTTTACAGGAGTGAGCTGTGGGCTTAGTGAATACAGATTTCTAGAGTAGAATAATATTATAAATATAATTCCTTAATAAATCATATACGTTACAAAACCACAATAAGAATAGTAATGAAAATGCTCAAGCATACCACTTATGCAATGCATAGGATCAATCAATACAAACAATAGTCATGGGGTCGAACTCCTCTGCGACAGAATTATGACGGTATCGATACTCCTCTCTCCTACGATACTGTGATCCTGTAAAATAATCAATATCAATCTTTCTACCAATCTCTCAGTACCTTTCATCTACACACATCACACTGCGGGAACCACCCAAATTTTAAATTATATTATTTTTATATTCCATCGAAAACCGGCGGTAAATTAAACCTCTCTCTTTTCATTTTTATTTATATTTTCTTTTCTTTTTTTGGGCAATTTCTAGTCCGCTCGCTTTGCGATCACCATGACTATTTACAATCACATACAATAATATAAAATACAGACAATCATACACACACTGACCTACAAATTTCATAACAATTTCCTCATACTCATGCATTGATTTTTGATATAATTCATATAATTTAATAAATTTGCAAACATACATATATATATATATATATATGCGGGCAATCGGCTACCAACTGCATATATATATATATATATGCATATTTTATATTTTACAGGCAATTTATATATATATATATATATACACACACACTTATGCATGCAGTCAATTATTGATACATATACATTTATTTAATTTTTTTATAACGACATGATTTCATATATATATATAGATATCATATTATATATTATTCTACAATGGAAAAAAGTATTCACAACCACCCTTTAGTCGGCCCTCTACTAAGCTCGATCTCCATAAGGTCTATTTTGGATCTCCTCACTCCCTATCATATTAATCATAGTAAAAATCAATATATATTATGTTCACATATGTATTCAACTACGAATGATCCTAGAAATACTTATGGAGCTTGATATACTCCACCATGATCAATCCTATAACCTTCACATATCCTACTCTTCATACTTCTCTGCCCAAATTATACTAACTATAATATATTTCAAGTAATAAAATTTACTAAACCTGAAATGAAACTCATTTATATCCTATTTATTTTGTTTTCCTTACCCGTGCCTCCCTACTCTCTGTCTCCATTCTTCTTCTTCTTCTTCCTTTCTCTCTCTCGTTGCTCTCTGTTTCAGTGAGTTTAGGGAAATGGCAGAATGTTTAAAAAATGAGAAAGGAAATGGATATATATGTGGTGTTTTGATGGTAGGCGGTAGAATATAAGATAAGCAAAAGAAAAAAATTATAAAATGATCATGGGCTTGTTTTATTGGGCTTTATGGGCTTAGGTCTAAGATCATGGGCTCCCAATTTCCTCCCCACTAATTAAAATTTTGTCCCGAGATTTCATACTGAAATGAAAATATGAAGACACTCGATATTCAGAGCAGTATCAGGTTCCCAAATAATCCTTGGCTTGTTCAACCCTTATGTTTCCGCTGCGCACTCTAATAATTATTCTAATATTACAATAAGTCTATTCAATACAACTTGAGAATAAACTACTTCTTGTGCTTCAGAGCCAAATATCCAAATGAAAAGGCATATAGATTAGATATAGAAATCCTTATTTTCTTGTCGATATTATATGTAGAGAGATCCCTAGTTAGCTCAATTGACTGGAGATTAATATAATGTATCTACGGAACTTAAGATCCCTGTCTTCATGCCGATAGATATATACAGAGAAATCCTGAATCAAACAACTTGATTGGAGAGTGAAATAAATACATCGACAAAACATGAGAATCCATGATAAACTCCCATAACAACATAAAACCCGAGAATAGTCAAACTTATATTTGAGCTCCTGATTCTATTGTCTTATGTACTTCAAACTTGATAGATAGTAAAGCCAGAAATAAAATACTAACAATAACAGATCATCACCATGAAGAATATTCATATAGAATATAATAAGAAATCCACCAATTAACGAAGAATATCCATGTTGCATAATAATTTCGTCAACCACCTCCTATTGTTGCAGACTCAGAAAATCCATTTCAAAAGCCATAATGAGAATTTTATGGCTTTTGGAAACCTGGTATGCTTCTGAACTTCCCCAACCCAAAATATGAATAATCCCTCATTTAACTCGCTTATAATTAATTAAATTCTCAATCTCAAACTTCTATAATCATAAACTAAATTCAAGTTTACCGAACTTAGAATAGCAATACTAGGACAAGTATCATATCTTTAATTTAATGCAGCCATATCAAAACACATGCATGTAAAAAGGAACAATACTAATTATTATTAGATTAAATTAAACTAGAGAATGACACATGCTACGTACGATAAACATCGTTGAATACAATTACAAAAAAAGTATTATGTGCGAATTTAAAGAATTAACTGAATTCTTCCCTCTCCCATGGGCCAAAACTCTTCAAATGAGAAAATGTACTAAAATATGATCATAAAACAACATATTGTCAATGAATACTTTTAAATAATCACAGCTGTGAAGAGATCCACAAATAATTTCAAAATAAAAATTGTCATAGAGAAAATGAGGGAATGAATGATTAAAATAAAAATTGTCATGGAGAAAACATAGGGAGAGCTAATTAAGTAACTGTTCCGAAATAATCGAAATAACGATAAAGGGTTTTGAATTACAATGAAAACTAAATTAGGATCGACGGCAGTTTTGGAAATGGAATAAGAGGCTAAAACAATCTACTTCTCCCTTAAATAATAGAAATAATAGAGATAAAGGGTTTTAAATTATCATAAAAATTAAATTAGGGTGGATGATAGGTTTGGAAAAGGAGACAAAAATTAACGTGTAATATCTGAATTGGTTCGACACCCTTTTTTATAAACAAAATTTTGGATTTGAGTTTTATAAATAGAGAAAATTCATGTTATGAGATTTTTACTTTCTCTCGACTTGAACATGGGTTAATCAGAGCACATTATATTTATAGATATCACATGGTGTATGTAAAAAAATTTTGCTACCAAAATATGCATGATTTTTTATTATAAAGAAAAACTATAGGGTTAAACTAGTGAATGGTCTAGGTTATGGACAATGAACATCGTTAAATACAATTGAAAAAGATAAAATGTTATTATGCGTGAATTTAAAAAATCAACCGAATTCTTCCTATTTCCATGGGCCAAAACTCTTTGAATGAGTAAATGTACTAAAATATGATCATAAAACAATACATTGTCAATGAATAGAGATGCTCAAGTATTAATAGATTTGTTTATTTTTTTCATTAAATACTGAAAACTTTTTCAGAAAATTTGATCACTTTTAGAAAAAAAAAGTACTAGTTTATTAACATAAATTGGTTCAACTAGTAAGACACTTGTTCCTCTTAAGCAAAATTCTCATGTTGGAGTTTTTGTGAATGAAGCGAACTTATGTCGGGAAAGCTAAGCTTCTGAAAACAAATATATACACACGCAAAAAAAAAGATCGACATAAAATAGGTGTCACCTCACCAAACCTCATCTTTCTAATAGTTTTCACATTATTTTCTTGCAAGAATCGAAACGGGACCAGCCAATTCCGATCCAAGAGATGCAGGATGTCAGCTAGGAGGTCTCTATACCACACCAGGTCCGTTCGGCCTTCTTGTATTGCCCGAGCCACTACGTCTGAGTTCACTTCTAAGATACATTTCCTTAACCCCAATTCCCAAGTCACATCGAATCCCGTCTTGACCACCCATAGCTTAGCTGCTATTAATGTTGTCACACCTATATTCTGCATGAAACCCCAAGCCAGCTCCCTGACTCATCTCTAATGATTCCTCTCGCCCCCGCCAATCTAGGATTACCCTTCACCGACCCATCCATATTTAGCTTAAACCAACCACACATTGACTTCTCCCAACCACTTGTTTCCATTCCTTCCTTCTCCTAATGATGCCACCGTCATTCCGTTGCTCTATGGCCTCATAATTTTGAGCTGGTCGTCGAATCCTATCCACACCCCAAGTAGGCCATGTGAAATCAGGGTCATGAATAGAGGAAATTCTCCAATTTCATATATACCAATAGGGTATGCCAAACGTGGTGGAACGTGGTGGCCCATGATGGACCATTACTTGACCCCTTCAAGTCCAAGTTGCGGAGCACCACTGCTCCTTATCATTGGTAAAAAACAATTGCCTCTTCTGGCTCGAGACAAGCTCCATCCATATGGTTCTCACATGGGGGCAGTCCCTGAGGGTATGGAGAACTGTTTCATCCAGTGAGGGACATGTTGCACAAGCTACCAAGGAACTCATACCTCTTGCACTTCGGAGTGCATTAGTAAGCAACTAATTATGACCGATGAACCAAAGGAAATTTCAAACCCGTTGAGGGCGCTTCCACTTCCAGATACCATCTTCTAGTTGGTATAAATCCTGCAAGAGGAAACTGTATGCCGAATTCACCGGAAAAAAGCCCATTACCCGATACTCTCCAAATAATTTGGTCCGGTTGGTCAAGTGGGTGTGGCGGCTTTACTGTTGCAATGATAAGCACAGTTGAGTGAGGGAGGAAAGGTGCAAATTGTTGCCAAAGCCATCCAACTGAGGAACAACCATGAATTAATGCCTTATGATTTCACTGAGTTGAATATGGAGGAGTAATGCAATTGTTTATCAGCAGCCCATGATTCGGAAGCCAAGAATCTAACCAAAATCGAGTAGATCGGCCATCGCCTAACAACCAACCAAATCCCGAGGATAAAAGAGCCCAAGCATCTCACAAAGATTTTCATAACCAGGATCCGTTGCTTCTACAAACATATGACGATATTGTATCCTCGGTTTCTCTGTATTTATGTAATAATACTCTGACCCAGAGCTAATCTTTTTTCACCAGCAAGCCCCAACACAATTTTTCGAGACATGCCATATTGAATTCAATGAGCTTTTTTACTCCTAGACTACCTCTTGAACTCGGTTGTTTAACAATGCCCCAGTTTAAGAGGTGGATTTTTATTTGGGTCTCTGTGTGCCCCATAGAAATTCTCTGCATAAGCGCTCAACCTTTGACAATATCACTCGAGGAATTATGGTAGATTGCATCGTAAGCACCGGAATTGAAGCTAGGCCAGAATTGATAAGCGTTATCCGACCCGCCATAGAGAGGGACGTGGCCGACCATCCATTAATTCAAGCTTTAACTTTCTCAACAATTCCATAGTAAACATTCCTCGTGACTCTTCCATGAAGCTAATTTCAATATAGATGAATTAAATTGTTAGGCGATATGAATTAGCAATTTAATAGCATTATTTCTTAATATCTCACTTATTTATTTTTATTTTTCCCATATGGATTACGGGTCCCCCTCTAGTATCTTCTATTATTTTATGGCTCTAGAGTTAGGTTTGGTGTATTTTTCCTCTTTAAAAATTGCCCTCATCTAATTTTAGAATATTCGTTTAAAAATAGTGATAAATTATTTAACTTACAGTTAATAGTAGATAAAGTATTTTTTTGTTATGTAGTTATGCAGTGAGGAATCTAAGTTGTTAAAGAAAAATTTTTGCTATTTAGACCATTGATGTGGTATGAAGAGAAAATGACTGAAATTATTATTTTATGATGATGATATAAAGTATATGAATGTCATCGATTTTATTATGTAAATTGGATATATGTCAAATAAGGAAAATGAAAAAAGACACCAAAACATACAAATACTTGCATATAATATATATATATATATAACAAATAAATAGGTGAATTGGTAAACTTGATGTTAAGATTACTGTTGACATCTAAAATTATAATTAATTTTTTTATTCTAATTGCATAGTTGTATTTTATTTTATCATAATATATTTTATAAAATTTAATAATATTATAAAAATTATTACTCAATTATAAAATCATATAAAATATTATTACAAAATAAAAATAGTATAAATTTATAATCGAATATATCATTGAATTAAATGGATATTGAGAATAGATATTTTTAAATATTCAAATATCTTCTAATTGATTTTGTTCAAAAAAAATATTATAATAGATTTTATTCAAAATTTAGTGGATCATCTAATTATTGCATATTTCAAGATTTCACAAAATCCTTACATAATTTAAACAATTACAATTTACCCGATATCCTTCAAAACTCGATGCCAAATCAGATAGACAATAAATTTTTCTAGAATTTGGAATTGAATTCAGAAGATTATTCGCCTAATAAAACTATAAGTTCTGGCATTCTCCTACTGCTTGAAAAGTCAGGGCGAGCGAGACGCAGGCATCAAGATTGAGAGTTGAAGGGTTGTCGAAGGTGAAAAAGAAAGGATGGCAGAAGAGGAATTTTCTTATTCTCGGACTACATCAAGGACAGGTACTTATATTCTTCTTCTTTAAATTATGCAAAGCATGTCGTGTGCTTTGATATACTCTAGTCAAACTTGCCCATACAAGATAATATATATGTTTCTAAATTTATGAATCTAACCTAGATAACATGTTGTCGGGTCCAGATACTTTGTATTTTTTTTTTTGGTATTCGAACCCTACCTTATGTAATACCGGTTCCTAAATTTTAGACCAGGACCCTACCCTATTGAGTATTGCAACCAGACCATATCACAAACTTGTAAGGTACTACAAGTTCGGTGTATTCTATTGAAGCATCTGGAACTGGAACATGAATCTCCTCATTTTATTGTTCGGAACATATCAAAATTTCATTGATAAACTATCCAAAACCTAGGATAGACTCATGCCGATTCCCATATATATTATATACCTGTGCGCTCCCCTAACTCTCGACCATTAAAGTAAAATATAGAGGGTAAAAAGCATCAATGGTACAAAAAGTTTGACTAATGTTACAATATGGTATAAAATCTTTAAAACGTTACAGAATGGTACAAATTCTTTGAAAAGTTAACACCGATGGTACAAACCGTCAATTATCGGTTGACATCGTTAACAAATGCTGACGTAGCTCCCACGTGGCTTCTTACTTGGCTGCTGATGTGGAAAATTGAATTATGTGGCAATAAAAACCTTAGGAAAGAAGCGCCAACGGTACAAAAAGTTTGACTAATGTTATAATATGGTACAAAATTTTTATAACATTGCAGAATCGTACAAAATCTTCATACTTTTATTTTTGTTATATTTTCGGTAAAAATATCATGTTCATTTTCTTGTTATTTTAGTACTTAATATCAAATATTTTCTTTCAAGTGAAATGAATCGATAAGAACACGAAACCATAAAAATGAAATTAAACTTATTGATAATTGACAGTAAAATAAAATATATATACGCTAGTGATACTTTCGGCTATTGGACTCTCACCATCTAGGGTGCAGCATTCTACCGCTTCGCCGAGCAGCACAACGCTTGTATTACTCTCTCAGAATCCCATTTCATGGTTTAGGTTGCTCCCATTTCGCTCGCCGCTACTACGGGGATCGCTTTTGCTTTCTTTTCCTCTGGCTACTAAGATGTTTTAGTTCGTCAGGTTGTCTCTTGCCGGATTATATTGCCCCTAATTTTTATGAAATACAAGATGCTCATTGAATGATAATCAACCAATCTTCATTTTTATACCTCCAGATCTTCAAGGAGTATTTGTCTGTTCTCTTCTAAATCAAACAGGGGAAGTGAAGTCTCCTTCATTGTATGTATGAGCTAAAAAAAGACTATATATTTTATTTTCCTATTAGTTATCAATAAGTTTAATTTCATTTTTATGGTGTACGTGTTCTTATCGATTCATTTCACTTGAATGAGAATATTTGATATTAAGTACTAAAATAACAAGAAAATGAACATGATATTTTTACCGAAAATATAACACAAATAAAAATATGAAGATTTTGTATGATTTTGCAATGTTATAAAGATTTTGTACCATATTGTAACATTAGTAAAAATTTTTGTATCGTTGGCGCTTCTTTCCTAAGGTTTTTATTGCCATACAATTTTCCACATCAGCAGCCAAGTAAGAAGCCACGTAGGAGCCACGTCAGCACCTGTTAACGGCGTCAACCGATAATTGACGGTTTGTACCATCGGTGTTAACTTTTTAAAGAGCTTGTACCATTCTGTAACGTTTTAAAAATTTTGTACCATATTGTAACATCAGTCAAAATTTTTGTACCATTGGTGCTTTTTACCCTAAAATATAATATAATAATTATGTTTCTGGAATTCTTTTTAGCTTGGTTTATTAGAGGTGGAGTGAGTAATGGATGGCTCTCTCATTCACAGAAGACATGGGTTGGAAAGGAACCCTAATGAACATAAATTACAATCTTCTAGTTCACGCACCTATCTCTTGACACAGACATAGTTTGATGTTCTGTTTTCCGATTCCTGAGGTCAAGGGAATTAGGGTTTGCCTGCTTGTTTATTTGTGAAGTGACCGACGTTTTTTATTTGGTCAATTTGAAAAAAGGAAATATCGTGCAGGAGTTGAAGATCAAACTGGACAGTCCATCAGGACCGGGCCTGGTTTCGCCCAGAATGAAGTAACTGATACTCTCGTTGAAGATAGTCAAAAAAGGGGATAGTCGAAAGACCCGAGAGAAATGGATGATTGCTCATTTCATTGATATATTTTGATTAGAGGTTGACCATTTTATTATTTATTAAAAATGATGAATAAATTGAATAGTTAAATAATTAAATAACACTTTAATTATAATTAATGTTCAGAATATTTGCTTTTTCAGTAAATAAAATATGAGATTTTAAGTAATAAATTTAGGAAAGATAGAGTATTTTATTAAAAATTAGTTGTGTTATATATATATATATATAGACACACACACAAAAAAGTGTTTGATATGTTTTAAACAAACTGAGATGGAAACATGATATCTGTGATGTTCTTCTGGAGTGGGATAGCTAGAAGCTTTCCATGTCTACCTAGTTGGATCTAAAGATGAGCTAATACTTGTCCTCAGATTAAAGAGCGTAGCAGCTTCTATGAAAACGGTTGGGATGTCTCGGCATAAACCGGAACTCGAAGACCAGAAGACCTGAATAATGAGTTGGAGATCAGATTCAAGATACGAGATATGTGCGAACAACGATTAACTGTCGAGATCGCGATTGGAAGCACGGAATATCCTGGACAAAATCTTTAACGATATTTAGAAGATTTTGTGGATATTGTTTTATTGTTTGAATATAATATCCTGGAGCTCGTAATCTATTTTATTTAGAAAATATATCTAGAGAATATTTTCTTGGATATAAAATAGGATATGGTCTTGTGCATATAAATAGGGTCTTGTATGAGTTGTAAATGTGTGCCTTGGTGCAGTGAAACCCCGGGAGCCTTGGGGCCCGAGTGAGATAGTCTGGTGAGAGATCTTTCTGATAAACTTCTCGGGAGCGTGAGAGCGTGAGAACTTGAGAGATCGGGTAGTGACTTTTTTCTGAGTGGGGTTGTAATGGGGCTTGGGATTGGTGGTATTCCTGAAAACTGTAATCTCCTAATTTGATATAGTAGAATCTCCTGCTTTGTCATTGGTTGTTTCCCTCTGAGTTGAGGGTTTTTTCACGTATATCCACTGTTCGCGTTTCCTCTTACTTCTCAGTTCTTTCAGCTGCAGTCGCACTCAAAATATTGACATCAACAATCGGGCGTGAATCCCAACAAAAACTTTCAGCTTCCCTGTTTTTCGCATGAACTTCTCTCAAGGAATTTGGGAGAGTGTGAATATCATTGGAGGGAAGACACTCTTTTTTATTGGATACTACTTCTTTTGCCTATACTCCAGGCGACTGCAAAGTGAAGAATAATTCTATATACTATTTTCTCTATGAAGAAAGGTCCCTAAACTTGTTTGCATAAACTAAACAAATTAACCTAAGTTTTAATGTAAACTATTAGATCCGAAAATAAGACATACCGGTGGATGACCTGTATTTCACACGAAAAGTTTTAAGTATATTTGAAAGTAGTAAAAAATTTTAGCCAACGGAAATAATAATCACATCCAATACATATTGAAAAATCTAAGCATGTCTGCTAGCTAAAAAAATATTATAAATAAGATAAAAATGGTGTTACCTATTTATTGTTGCTTTGATTTTTTAACTGCAACAAATATCCTTAAGGAACGATAAAATTGCATTAATTGAATGAATTGATGGACTATGTTCAATTATTTAAGGACATGTTTAGGACTGTAATCATGCACCTAGTATGAAATGTCAGAGAGTAAAGAAACATTTAAGAGTTCAATATCACCCGTGGAACTTCGTCCACCTTTTCTATACCTATGTATCTCCTCTTTACATTCGCAAATATGTATATTACTGGTAAATCTTAGAATGGAAGAAACATTTATTCATTGTATGGGTGTCTAGAAAAAGTCTTAGATGATCTTACCTCACAGTGGCGTAGTGAAAAAGAACCGATTAAATTACTCTGATTATAAATAAATAAATAAAATAATTATTCGGATGATTAATATTAATTTACTCGCTTGTCATAATCTAATTGATATTTTCTCACGTCATGTGGTGTGGGAGGATCACTAGAGAATTTCTGAAGTTTTTATCATTAACATCAATTATATCCAAAATATTGCATGAACGCCGCCGGCAAGGAAATGCGAGTTAGGGCCTTGTTACATTAGAAAATTAAAAAAATTATAACCCATGCAAATTTTAAAATATGCACGATCAGATCCAGATACCACATATTTTTATGGTATCGAAACCGTACCTTGTAAAAGATCAGTTCCTTAAATTTAGAGTCAGACCCTACCCTATTAATTCAAGAACTCGATCCTACCTAAAAACTATCAAATCTTTATCTCTTTTATCTTACACATTTTTTTCATTAACTATCTCTTTACCAATTTTATAATATATAAAGTCACTATGCTTTTTCCAAATTTATTACATAATTTCTTATTTAATTTAACAAAAATCGTACACTCTAAACAACTGTATGATTGCGGTATATGATGACATCACAGCCTACTGTATTAAGTTATTCTAATTTCAATATAGATGAAATATAATGTAAGGCAATGTGAATTATCAATCTAACAGCTTGATTTCTTAATAATTTATATATACACACACACACATAACTTCCTTTGGTTTAAGCCTATATTTGGATGAGGGTGAATGGAGGGGAAAATTTCCCCTTATTTGACTACGTAATTTTAATGAAAGGGAAATAGAATTTTTCACTCCGATTCCCCTCCAAAACCTAATTTCCTTTCACTACCGATTTGGGGTTGAATGGGGTGAAACAATTTATAAAAATTCGTTTAAAATAAAATTACCTAGTTACACCTATGCGAAATAAATTAAAAAAATCATATTATAACTTTTCAATGTATATTTTGAAGAGTATAAGTGTTATTGGTCATCACTTGAGAATGAGCCAAATAACTAGAGATTTTATGATACTTAGTAGTTTATAAAATATTACGAGTTTTTATATTAAAACTATATTTCTCGCTCTGATTGAGATTATAACGATATTATATTTTAGATTATTAGCTTCCTTGGTATAATGCATGTCTTGTTTATGTGACTGTGCATCCTGTGATGTGTAGAATTTAACTTTTTTTCTTTAAAATGAACTTTGGATGCGTAATGTAAAGATAAAAATATATTTGTCTATTAAAATAATTTATATGCGTGTAACGTTCATTTTTCACCTTCATTTCCTCTTTTATGATACATTCAAATAATATAAATATTTCCCTTCCATTTCTCTTATTTCACCCCACCCAAACAAACCCTAAATGCCTGTGCATATGAACGACACTCTAAGCCTGAGTTGGGGAAGCACATTCCTCCAAGCAATTTGGATGATATGGAAATAGCACAATGACAAGATCTTCAGAGCCTCGAACATTCATTCCAAAAGTTCCTTGCAAGAGTCACGGAATTCGAAGCAGCAACTTCAAGACCAATACAAGCCAGTTCCAAGAGGCGGTGGAAATCCCGCCCGAGCCAGGATGGATAAAGTTAAATACTGATGGTTCGGCTCTAAGAAACCCGGGGATGGCAGGAGTTGGAGGGATTCTTAGACACTCTAATGGAAATTGTGTATGTGGTTTTGCTCGGAATCTTCGGGTAGCAGATAGTCTAGTTGTAGAGTTATGGGTGATCCGAGATGGTCTGATGTTAGCAAAACACCTTGGCATCCACTCCATTGAAATTGAGTTGGATGCAAAGTCAGCTATTAACTTAATCTAGGATTCACCCAACCAAAATTTAAGACTAATGCCGCTTATCTTGGATTGTAGGACGCTCTACCAAGAGTTCAACCAGAGCTGGAGGAGACATATCTTCTATAAAGGCAATGGAGTGACAGACAAGCTAGTTAGGATAGGATGAGATGATATCTTGGATGTTATGTTTTTTGTCACCCCTCCAAAAGGGGTTGAAGATTATGTGTATGCAAATACTACAGGCAGCTCTACGCCTAGGTTGATCTATGTGTATCAGACTAATCTAGCATGTGGCTAGTATCCACCATTATCCTTTTTAATAATAATATTTCTATTCTACCAAAAAAAATGCCAATTCAACGATTGTACGATTAGTGGTTGAGTCGATGCGAGCCACCACCATTTATGTTCCAATAAAATCCCCCTCCTTCACTCATGTTTCTGTCCTCTGTCTTCCTTCCCTTTTTCTTTTATTTTCTCTTATCATTTTATGGTTCATAATTTGTATATTTGTAAATTATATTTTTATTCAAAGAAAAATACCGAAAAATATTTCTAAGGAAGATTCACACGATAGAATTAAAGGAAACAAATTGGGTAACATTGTAGACAACAGTTAATAGAAAGAGGGATTTGAAGATGAACATAAAAATATATAAGTTTGAACCTCCTTAGACTAGCCCGGGTGGTGAGGATTTCGCCTAACTCAGCGGTACTCACTGAGGTTGGTTGAGTATTCGAATCACCGCTCAGGCGCAAAACCTCTTGAGACCACCTGCATATGCAGGAGCGTGGACTTGCCCGGACTCATGGGTTTGCAGGGTATTCATGGGGCAGGGGTATAGTCAGGTCCCGTACCCTGGATACCTCTCATCATAAGAAAAGAAAAATAAAAGTGAATTTTCTTAGAATTGACAATATACAATCATACGCTGATTAAATATTCTAAATTTTAAAATGTTACCCATGTATTTTTCCCATTTGCAAATTTATTAGGATAATGTGTTTCCTTTCTTTCATACATATTCACTTAGATTTTTATGTTAA
>JAOYND010234072.1:0-13503 GCA_025802135.1 Lagerstroemia fauriei
ACTTGCGATTCCCTGTCGGTTAATATTCTTGTACTGGCTGCTATGCTCCTCATAGAGTTTCTGCCTAATCATCTGCATTTGGACGGAGGAAGGATCGATCGAATTTCATGGAACAACACCTTGCCATATCCAAGCAGCTCAAAAGAGCAGACTGGGTCTGCATATTTCGAGTTTGATATCCCTCTTTGTTCCTTCATCTGATGTGGTGTTGGCTAGCACAATGCCTGAGATTGCCTGATTTCACGTGTTCATGGCATGGTCCTGGGATATCATGAATCCGGGATTTTTTTCCTTCTTCAGCTGCACTATCTGCTTGTTAGAATTGAAAAAGAAGAAGAAGAAGAAGAAGAATAGTCAAGACCTTGTGGGGGCAAAACCAAATGGCTCAATTGTTGTACGGGTACAACATCCTGGTTCCAGATGATTAAGTGAAATAAAGAAACTCCAAGCCATGCGATGAGAGTGCTTGTTGTCTGTTCTTTTTCCTGAGTGCATCAGTTGTATGCAACAGCCAATAAGTATAGCTGATTCAATGAATCCGAACTCCTAACTTGAATTTTTGACTCCTGGGCAAATGAGTCCAGTGCATTCAGCTGAACATATGGGCCATCCTTAAATTAATTCTTTGTTTCTGCCATGACCAGAGCTGTTCATCGTATGGGCCCAAGCAAGTAGGGAAGGAAGATTCAGACGATTAACCAGAACCAATAGGATAACGCAGAGAGAGGAATGATATTCTTTTCACACGAATAGTTACCATAAGTATGTTTATTGTGCAAGTATTTAGCTTTTTCATGAATATTTTTTTAAAAAGGTATGATTACTTATACAACGAATTGGATCCCACAAATAATGAAGATAATGCAGAACATAAGAAAAACTGCGCGCACAAACAGAAGGAGGCTTGGCGTTGTCCTCATTATTGAGCGACAACACAAGAGTATAAGACGATGCAACTCAACAGCCAGATAATTCTCGACACCCATTGGACATACCAAACGTGCCTTACATCAAAACTCTCGACCCTATTTGTAGACTCAACAAAATATATCCATAATAGTCTTATTTTGATTTCCATACAATTATTAGGATACAATCTTGCCAAAGGTAGAATAACAGATCTAGAAAAATAAGGGTAAACTCCAATGGAGGGGTACCATTTATTGGCAAGACATAATTGTCTCAATAGTTCAGAACTTTTGGTAAATATAATGCTTTATTACACTTTTGGTAATATTCTGTATCGTTATATGTTCTATAATTACATAAGATAAATAGACACGCCGCAATACACATTGTATGCAAAAATTCTCAATCCCTAGTGTTTTCACAAAATAAATCAACTGATCTTCTTGGGTAGGTTCAAACCCTAAGATTCCATCTTTCTTGAAATTTTACTCTTTTCTGTGGAGTTTATAACCAAAATAGTCCTCTTTTCTAAAATAATTCTCAAACTAGTTTGCACCAAAAACTATTTTCCAATCTAGTCTTCTTAATGCTCATGTGGCAATATTCTCAATTGATATCCTACATGTCTTCCAACTCACTTCTAAAAACTCTTATGTATCATCCAATTCATTTCAAATCATATTTATTTATTTCTTTAACCTTCCTTTTAATTTTGATCTTCTCCATCATAAGTTTTTACTATCTTCTATCCATTCTCTATAAGAAGGAAAAAGGACTCTGGTAGCATTATAGTAGTTCATCAGTTATCTCAAACAATCACAACCGTCTATTACCGTTAACAAGATAAGGAAAGTATAACATTAATCTTCAAGAAATCCAACATGCAAAATATCCTAATCTTTCACAAAACATCTTACAATATCTTTCATTCTCCAAAGTAGCATTTGTAATCAGGAAAAATCTGTGAAGTATCAAAATGAAAATAATATAAGTGATAAAATCAAAGTTTAAGAATAAAATTTTAAATTGATTATAAAAAATTATAAGGGTAGATTAAAAAAAATATGCAAGTAGTATATATAGTAGTGAGTAGGATGCCACATCATATTATTCAATGATGAGTTGGAAGACAAGTAATAAATTAAATAAAATCTTTGCCACGTCAGCACTTTGAAGACTAGAATAGGAAATATTAGTTTGAGATGTATTTTGGAAAAGAAGACTATTTTAATCAAAAACTCTTTTTAGTGGCACTTTAACGAGTCTGTAATTTTTTTTCAAAACCCTGTGAAGTTGGAGATTATCAAAAATTTGAGTGAGAGCCCTCAAGGGGACAACTCCGCTAGTCGAATTTTGGGGAGTCCCAGACCTCCTAAATTCGACTTCTAGAAGGTGTATTACAAGAGATGTTTTCTTGAGAGTGAGGGTTTTATAACCCTCGAGCCTGTCAGGTTCACCAGACTTACCTGGCACACGTGGTTTGCAAGCTATTGCATGTATTCCGAGGAGGAAGTTGTCGCAACCCCTGCCCTAGTCGGGCATGGAAGGTGTTCGGATACTTCAGTTATAAAAAAAAAATCAAAATTTTGAGAGAAAACGAGGAGAGAAAATAATGGAGGCATCTATCATACCTTAACGGTGATTCAGTCAAGGTGTCATCGCATGGCACATGTGTGCACCATAGTTTTATACAATTTTCTGTAAACAGTACATTTTGGGATGATTCGATGGTGTTTGTTGGGGGGACACAATATCCCCAGACCAGCTAAAGCGCCCATCGAGATTAATTTACGATCGGGTCGGGATCCCTGGAAAAATTTCCGTCAACCCTCCCAACCTAGGATTCAATCATGGGATCACTCATTTGGGGATATAGTGAGGGAACTACTAGGCCAACTCCAAGTTGGTGAGGTTGTCGTCTCTTTAGTGATAGGGGAAGCTTAACCATTTATTATATATGAAATATTCTATGGTCCAGTTATCAGATTGTTTGACCGGTTTGAGCAAATAATTATAAGTTTTGGATTTTTTATCTGAATCAATTGTTGTGAGCAATTGGATCAAATTATTGAGCGATCCGGCGACTGAATCGTATATTTTATTTGTAAGAAAGAGAGTAGCAATGATGATGATCTAATCATATTCCATTATGCAGTATTCTTGCTTTCATGTTCAACTGTGAAAACATTAAATGAACTGAATAATTCGCGTTCAATACTATTTCTATCAGAACAGTACTACGAAAGGTCTAATATAGTCTTCCTTTTTTATCAACGAAAAGAGGACAGGAGTGTAGGCGATCCAACTTACCTCGACACAGTATTTGAATTTTCATATTTAACTGTAAATATAAGTATATTAGACGAATTTAATAATCGATAATAATATCGGCCATCAACATAGTACCACGAAAGAGCACTCTTCCTATTATGTATTTCATAATTCCATTTAACTGGAGCGAGTCATGTGCAAAAAGACATCACCACGTAACAGTACCTATATAATGATATCAATCAATAAAATTAACCCAAATTTTTAGAATTATTTTATAAATTTCAAAATGAAAAAATAATTTAATTTAATTTTATTAATTGATAGTATTATCGCGTATTAATACACTGACAATTACGTACAACACTTTGTCCTTTAATTAGCAGTCAAATTGAAATTATTCCTCGTCCATGCAAGCCGGGAAATAAATATGCCGTACGGGGTAAAATTGTCTATTGACAGTAGCAATCATTGATGGTTCAAAGCAAGCGTGTCAACTTATCCGCTACCATAGTTTTTAAAATCAGATCGGATCGGAAACCGGTTAAGGTATCGATTTCAGGTTCAATCGGTTCAATGGGTTGAACCGAATTTATTAAAAAAATAATCAAAAATATAAAATACATGTAATGATCTAAAATGTACAAGATATTAACAATTTAATATAGTCACAATTTTAATATAATCATTATAATAATCCAAATCCAACATAAACATAAATTAAGTCTCAAAAGTAAAAAAATTATATTTCTAGCAAAGTCGAACCGGCCAGTTTTTTACCGGTTCAACCCGGTTCAACCTTGATTCCTGCCGGTTCAGTGTGCAAACTAAGTCAACTATGAAACCGGACCGGACCAGCCTCCGGTTCCCGGTTCAACCGGTTGGACCGGCCGGTCCGGTCCAGTTTTTAAAACTATGTCCGCTACCTAATTTTGATTTGACTCATCTACCCCTCTTTTAACCTTTTTTTTTTTTTTTTTTTTTTACAAAAACGGTAAATCATGTCTGTAACAATGGCATAATCATTGTGGTAAATTCTTTTCTACCTGCATATATCTCTAATTTATTATCTGATATGAACGTCGAAAATTCGTATCAGATCGTTGCTCTAGACTCGGGTTCTCCTCGTGTTTTAGGGCAGGTCGACTCGTGATCGGGTCACCACGACATCATACTATTCAGCGAACAGTTTATCAGCTGGACTGTAACAGTGAAATTGGCACGGAACATCTCTACCCTCCATTGTAATTACTTTGAATTCTTACTTCACGTGGGACCCACCAGTACTATGAAAATTACAAGAAAATCTGTTA
The DNA here is from genome assembly GCA_025802135.1 of Lagerstroemia fauriei. NCBI lineage: Eukaryota > Viridiplantae > Streptophyta > Magnoliopsida > Myrtales > Lythraceae > Lagerstroemia > Lagerstroemia fauriei. The sequence goes on from JAOYND010234072.1 coordinate 4,494, forward strand.
TTCTTTCTCCTTTAATATAAAGCAGTAAAGGAGGTAAATGAGAGAGGTTAAGAAAGAATAAAAATGGGTATAACAGTAATATTAATAGTCAAAATATTATATTTTATTTACTTTACGAATAATTTATGTCACTTATTAAACACAACAGTTTCATACTATTAATTACTTTTAATGTAAAATAGTAACTTTATATGTAATTTAATTTTATATCGTAATCTAACAATACTTGAACCAACCACCTCCTAACCGTAAATTCTTTCAAATCATTAGTGATTTCTTCCATACAACGCGGGTCCTTCGAAGTAGTTGTGCCCGGTAAATTTCCTATTCCCGATTCCGGGCCTACCGACCGCGCCAAGGCAACGCAACCATTTGCCTGCCTCTCCCGGCTTCGAGACAGCAGCTTAAGCATCACTATTCTAAAAGCAGAAAGGCATATCCTTCCTTTATTTATCACCTATTCAACGACACCTTCAAGGATATTCAATTCGTCGTCTGGTCCCACAGTAAGTCCAGAAGAACAACAATTTGAATTTTTAACAATTTTTTTTTTTTGTAAAATGATAAAGTATATAAAAATAAGATTAATGTGAAGTGCAATTAGCTAGCTCTCAAGCTTTTCAACTAGATGCCATTTTTCTCGAGATGTGCACTTGAGATCATGTTCGAGCTTTTAAATTTATCACTGACTGTCGTCTGATAAATAGTAACAAGACGTGGTTATGCCATCACTATTGTTGCCATACCTTTACCAGTTGAAACAAATAAACAATAGTGCAATCCCTTTCTGACATCTCATAAAGCAGTGTCCATAGAAAATGTGCCCTAGCTGGTATGATGCTGATAGTACTTTCGGATGGCATATCGAGTTGAAAGATGCTCAGATGAAATCGGAACTGGCCTTGAGATGGAGAAGATGGATGGATTTCACTAGAGAATTGCAAAAAGTCAAGTCTAGGGTGGTTTCCCGGAATGACGCTCTGATGCCTAAGTTAGAGAATATGAGCAAGAGGGGGAGGGAGGAGAAGGAGAAGAAATGTTGACGAGGGAGGAGTGAATTGATCACCTGACCCCACGATGGGGGCTATATATAAATCCTGATTAATACGGAAGGTTGACATGGTCATGTCTCCCACGTGCCTAGCACATGGGTAAGGATCCGACTTGGAGGATGTCCGGCGTCCACATGAGAGAGAGTCGGACTTGGACGTTTGACGTCCGCAATGTGGGAAGGAGTTGGACTTGGTAGATGTCCGATAGTTGGACTTGGATGTCTGACATTCGTAGTGTGGGAAAGAGTTGGACTTGGATGTCTGACATCCATAGTGTTGGAAAGAGTCGGACCTGGTAGATGTCTGACATCATACAAGGGTAAGTCGGATTTAGTAGGTGTCTATGTGGAAGAGAGTCGAACTTGTCTGACTTCTATCATGTGGATGGAAGTTGGACGAGGCCAGAATTAGTGGACAACGTCCACATGACAAAGAATCGGGTCAAGTAATGATACATCTATCTATATCAGATGCCATACAACTCGATCGGGGTCTTGCACGAAGCTGGATGGGATGGTTGTAACAGCACTTAGACCAGCTCTGCGAGGAGGGAGGGAGAAAGTCTCCAGTAGAGTGGCTCTACTACATGGCGGTGCTAGAGTTGATGATTGTAATTACATGGATGATGGTTAAATGTCAAACATTGATTGGATATAAATATTGTTACGTGGTAAAATCACTGCACCAGAGATCTCTTCATTTAAAGGGAGACTCTTCTACATAACAAGTATATCACCTATCAGTTCTTACGTGGTGCCACAAGTCAAAGAGATTTAGTGATTTTAAGATTTTTTTTAAAAAAATCTAAAAATAAAAATAACTATAAAAATAAACAAATTTTATTAATTTATAATACAAATAAACTACGTAATATACTCGTTATGTAGAATACTCGGGGTGTAAGTAAAAAATCGAAACCCCAAAAAACCAACCGAACACGGACCTAAAAAATCGAATTTATGGGACCTGAGAAAAATTCAAAGAGGTTTTTAAGGTGTAAAAAACCAGACCGGGAAATTCGGGCCCCGACCCGAAAAAACCGACTGGGCTCGAAATCGAACCTGAAATTATATTAAATTTATATTATATGTAATAAACCATTTTATTATTAGATTTTGACAATAAAAATAATATTTGATATTTTTAAATTTAAAATCTTGATTCATATTTATATTTTTGATCTTCGTAATACACTAAAATATTTATAATTAGTATTTTTTATTTATTATAATGAATTTTTTATTATTTTTGTATTTAATATATTATTATAATAAAAATCAGGACCCGAAAAAATCATCCAAAAAAACCGAACCCAAAGTGGATAATTTTCATAACACGTAAATGGTTCTCTGTACGGTTTTTTAACTTGAAAAAATTAGACAAAACAAAATCGAGACCCGATAATTTTAAAAAAAAACCAGCCCGAATTGCCGGTTTACACCCCTATAGAATACCTTCTCCAATTGCATTTGCCCGCAGATTTCGGAGTGACCACCTGGCTATGTTGTTTTCTCTTTTTTTTTTTTTTTTTTTTTCCTTTTTCTCTCACCTTAAAAAACAATTTTCCATCGGTACAATTATTTAGGAGACAAACCGGTTCATCCGTACATATTCTGTTGGGAACCTGCCAATAGCATCTGGCCAACTCAACATTGGCACCGTTAAGAGCATTATCAATTTTCCTTTTTTAAAAAAATTAATATGGATTACTTGTATTTACATAATTAATTAATCATAGCTGATCCAGGTCAAATCGAAAATTTGTTCAATGATCTTGAGAAATTCTTCTGGAATTTTATCTCTTCTTGTAACGTGAAGAAATAATGAGGCATACATGACAAATCGCAACAACAGAGTTCTAATTGATCGGAACCCTTTTTCGTCGAATCTCGACCGAGTTATTTATAATCTATCTGGAAAATATTTACGTGATATTTAATTCTCTTATATTGTTTCAAGATTCATCTTATTAACTTTCCAATGTAGGTTTTGATTCTCAAGAAAAGATCTTAAATGGTCCTACCTCACAATAACGTGGTGAGGAAGAATCAATCAGATTACGTTGATTAATGTTAATTATGGTAACTGTTCGGGTGATTAACACTAATTTTTTCGTTTGTCACACTTTGATTGTTATTTTCTCACGTCACATGACCATATATGATCACCTACGAATTTCTCGATTCTCAAACATCAGCCCTTGCATGTTAACGTAACTTAAACTTACCACATGTCGTCCCTGAACATCCATCGTCGAGGTTGAGTCGAACGTTTTTTCTTTTGTATTCAGATGAAAGAGATAATTGGCCACATGACCGGAACAACACGTAGTATGAGCTCTCACGATATCCCGTCTTGATACCATGCAAAATTATTGCATATTCACTGCAATGATACTTATCTTCAATTTAAAAATAAGACATTTCGAATTTCGAACTATCATTTCTTCCCATCAATGCCTACAACATGGCAGGATTGTGTGGTTCCTCCTTATTTTTGATACGTAGTCCTTGCTACAGAAAATGGACATGTCAATTGTTGGACAAGCTAATGATTAATGATTGAAAACAATACCCTATCCGCCAGGCTTTATAAAATAAAAGGGCCGTACGTTTTTCTTGACATATTCAAACTTGAAGTTGACCCGTTTCACCATGGATGAGATAAGTTTGTACAAAGAGTTGAACCATCGAGAATGTGCATATCTGTAAAATATTCACATAAATTTATATTTATTAAAAATTTAAATTATTAGATAATAGTATCTATTCGAGAGAAAAACACTAGTAGTCCTATATGTTTGACGATTCTTGCAAGTGAATCATAAATATTTTAAAGTGTTAAATCAGGTCCTATATGTTATCCGCATTACAATATCGTGTCTTTTTCAGTACTTTAAGCTGATGTGACTCTGATGTGGTGCTGACGTGTCTCAGTGTCATATCAGCGAAAAAACTCGATGTTGTAATGTGGATAACATATAGGATTTGATTTAACACTTTGAAACATTTAGAATTCACTTGCAAGAATCATCAAATATATAGGACTACCGATGTCATTCTCCCTATCTATTCTCTTATAAATCTAAATTTATACTTTACTTAATCGATGTAGGATTTAACGCTGAGCACTTCTCCTCACATGGTAACTTGATTTATACTTGCTACGTGCCATTGAACATTTGCCCTTAGCAATTGACCTCGAGCAGCATATTTTCTCTCGTATTGAGTGAGGGGGACAAATTACCACGAGACATGTCTTCTTCCTCCATCTCAGATTACCATATTAGTCGGTTATTTTTCGATTCTCGATAAAATAATGTATTTTTCTTCTGGTCTTGGGCATAACTGACCACGTGTTTTACACTCGGACTTGACGTGGTGTAAACCCATATGGAAACATGCTCTGATACCATGTTAAATACTTACTTGTACTTATAAGAGTCTGAACTCATATACATTCAAAAGTTTAAACTATTACGTGATGGTACTCAATTTTTTTATAAATAAAAATTTATATTTTAACACAATTAATGGTGATGTACGATTGAATCCTCAACAATGTTAATCAATAAAAAAGAAGTGGCGTCGGCAGTAACAATAAATGTGCTGTCGGTCCAAAATAAATGTGATAGCATATGTTGTAAAAAATAATTTTAAACACTTAAGTCTCGTAATGAAATAAAAAAAATTAATTAAATTACTCGAATTAAAAATAATTATAATAATTGTTCGACCGATTAATGCCCTTTTATCTATTTATTATAATTTAATTATTACTTTCTCAAATTACATAAGAAAGATAGAACCACTTCAGATTTTTTCCATAAGGCAAGGCCTTACACTTCCCATTTGCCCCGTGAGGGTATTTCGTGCGAAATCTCAGTGACGGATGATATTATTATATACTAGACGTCGGCCCGTACTACGCACTGAATTGCTCATTATATAATCGATTATAGATTCATACTTTGATAATTAAGTATTAATTTTTTGTAGATGATTAATATCTAAAGAGTGTATAATAAGTAAATAAATAGAATATATAATTAGAAATGAAAATTAGGAGAGTATGTATAATATTATTTGCTAGTTATGATTATATGAGTGATTTTACTACTTCATCCTTTTTTTTTTTTCTATTGGTTTAAAATATATTTATCAAGAAGAGTTCAAAAGTTAGATCAACTAACTTCACTCCTCCTATATAATAATATAATAAATATAAAAATATGTCTACGTTCATTCTGCCGCTTTGTGGCCACATAAAATTATGCTGTTCTTTTTTCATTGCCCAGTTACAATTTTTTCTTTTTGCCATGGTGCTCTACTTTTTAGCAGCATTAAATTGTTTTGGTATCTCCGAGGGATGGATTCACTGATAAACTGATAATATACAGTAAGCTAGTTTCGGTGTTCGACTCTCCTAGGAGCTAGTGTCTGGGGATTAGTGGCGGGCCTCAATCTGTATAATACACTGTCCAGTAGATTAATCGATTGTTACGGTGCCGGACACTATCGATATAAAAAAAATCACTACATATTCTCTCTTATTTCCTTTTTATTTTATCACATTAAATATTTTATGAGTCAATTTTATATATATCAAGAAACAAGGTATGTACATGCTCTACTCAAGCAACTACACGCGCCCGCCAATAAGCCAATTAAAGCACTATAATAATTGTCCATTTATTTTCGGACGTTGTCGTATTGAATTCTTCTGAAAGGTCGGACAAAATGGACCCACGCCGACCTATGATGGTTGGAACGGGTTATTATGACCCAAAAAAGTTCTTGTATGTAGCATCATAGAATTATTTATAGTAAAAAAATGTCATTATTAGAAGTCGAATCCGAATTTCTTGGACTAGACATTCATTCAACTAGCTAACAGCACGAAATCATTTCTAATGGGACACCACAACCGGCAGGATTGAACTATGAACCCTAGTAGATGTCGATAACGAGGTTTGGAGTCTCTCTCTGCCTTCCACTGCCACCGTCCCTGAGAAAACACTCACCGACTTAAGTTCTCCCACGCTTTCACTAAAACGCCTCGACGACCGAAGTTTGTTGATTCCTCTCATCAGATTTAGCTCTGATACCATTTGTCGTAAGCTCAAATTCCGGAACCATGGTTGACAGGCTACGTACGTACATGGGTTAAAGAGACCGATACGATAATACCAAAAACTGTACCAATAGATAGAAGCTGAGGCTAGACAATGTATATTAAGGACACCCATAAATAACATGTAAAATCTCTACTGCTATCTTTGGGAAGGGATGGCTTACTTGCTCCTGACACTATAGAGGACAATACAGGTTGGGTGAAAGTAAATATTGATGGCTTGTCTAATCAAATATAGGAGATTCTTATATGAGCTCAGCTCGCCACGTTATCCATAAACTCTACCATTGAATATTTGATATATCATTGTTAAATGCCACATCATCTTTATCTATTCATTAATAATAATTATTTTTTTAAACAAGCTTTGATATATTTGCTTACATGTCAAATATTTATTTATTAAGTTCACCACGTCATCAATGAACTCGACTCACCTATGAGGCTGATACGACAATACCCGAAATACGTACCGACAGCTGGAAGCTGGCATTAGACCATGCACATAAAGAAAACCGATACACTGTATGCAAAATCCTCGGATACCTTGGGAAAGGATGGGAATTCTAGCTTTCTGATACTAGACAAAAAGGTAGGTTGGATCGAATTAAATATTTATGGTTGGGCCAAATTAAGTATTGGTGGCTTGACCATGTGAAATCCAAGAAGAGTAGCTGAGGCAGGTGGAGTTCTCGGGGATACGAATGTGAATTGAATATGTTGTTTCCCTAGATGCCTGCTTGCTGTACACACGAGAATTCCTCGTACGAGGCGAGCTTATTGTGAACTGTTTACACAAAATACATGCAGCACAATGAGCTAAGCTCGCTTAAGATTCTCTCTGAACATTAGTATCTTAATTACTGGGTTTCGATCAAACCTAGGTGAGTTAATATTGGTCGAGCCACTCGGCATCTAATTGAGGAGGTGGAGGTGGATGTTAAAGCTATATTCGATCGAATTTGGATGAATTTTCCGTGTTTGGTTGCAGGATACCGAGTCACGAGTTTCACATGTCCTAAAAGAAAAATGTTTATCAAGAAATGAACTAGGTGGTGCGGTGCATATACAAGTTAGGATTGAATGTGATATGTTTTCTCCGCAGTGTAAAAGAAGAACCCAAGCCTAGAAAAATATGAGAAACGAGAAATAAAGGAGTATGGAGAGTACTGAATGTGCCGGATAGACCTTACTATATTTAAATTCAAACTTACCTTTTACTACTAAAAAAAGTAGGTTTAAGTTTGCTTGTCCAAAAAAGCTATGCTCTTTTCATGTGTAAAAGGGAATACCTCACAATTCAATCTAATCAATATTGTTTAATAATTTTTTTATAACGAGAAGTTTGTTATTCCCGAGCCTATGCTGAATATTCACCAACAATCATCACAAAAAAAATCACACAAATAGTATATATTGTCTAATTTTAGATGCAAATTTACGTTGACTGTTGGGAGCCAAGTCTTGTCAACACGTAATAATATTAATATGATAATATAAATTAATTAATTTAGCCATTTTTATAGATTTTCTTATAAAATTCTCGAAAAAAGTAACTTTAGAGATAATTAAATTTGATTAGTTACGTGGTGGCACTGTTACATAATAAGACTTTCTTGAATTATGGATGGGTTGGTTACTATAAGAAAAACTTACTCGAACAACATGAATTAATTACTGAGTTGATTCGATATCTCTTTTCATTAATAAAGATTTCATGTTCGAATTTTATATTTTAACTTTTAATGGGACGCTCCGCCTCCAAGTTAGGTTAAGTCATGGACACCGATAAAAAAAAAGTAAAAAAGGAGTTTATTGTGGTGAAAAAGGGTTAAAAACATAGAAGAGATTCAACTCTGCCTTTATCCCCTAGGACTGGAACTTGTCCAGCTAACTTAAATGTGCCTGCAACCTTCTGAGTCCTTGCGATGGGTAGCTCGATACTAACGCAAACGTCTTAATCTTGTCTCTACTCACGAAGAGACGTGAAGAGGAGAACGAGTACTTGCGGGTAAATATTCAATACGTAACGCGTAACAAGTTTGTAACGTAAATACTTTTTTAAAACTTGATACCTGTACAGTTGATACTTGAAAATTATGGATGTTGAACTGTTGCGAGTGGATGTTGCCGGCGTTTGCTGTCAGCTGTGCCAGGATGAGACTGCTGGGATTGTCGGGCTCATGTCAGAGATTGCAGGGTCAAAGTACTCGGTTATTGGGTCTTATAAGAGACTGATTTGGTTTCCACCGTAAAAGTCTAAACTATTAGGAGATGGTACACATTTCTCTTATATATTCAAGATTTACATTTTATATGGCCGATGCGGGTTTAACAGCGAAAATTTTATACGTGTCAAGATCTGATAAATATTTACTTAACGAACTCGTTATTTATTATACACCGAATATTTACTCATGAGGTAGATGAATTTATAGTGATATATACAGCAAGCTCACTCACTCTCTCGGTGCAGTCCATAGTCGAACCCAGGGAACTGAACTCTGGGAAAGGGGAAGAATTACAGTCCTTTGCTTTCCTTCTGTTTCACTTCGTGTGCACAATGTCGGAGGCTACTGCGAACGGTACCGGTGGAGGTTCAGAGCCGGCGAGCCCGATGTCACAGTACATGAACAGCTCGGTGCTGTCGATATCGATTCTGGCCGTGCTGGAGTTCGAAGTTCCTCTCGATGATTTGATGTCGCGGAACATTGTCTTGCTCAGGGACGTCTTCCTCCCCATCAACCCCCGCTTCTCGTCCGTCATGGTACGGTCCTCTCTTCTCTAAACCCTAACCACGAGATGGAATGGAATGGATTGTTTGG
>JAOYND010234279.1:0-13498 GCA_025802135.1 Lagerstroemia fauriei
CAGTATCGCCATCAGTTGAATCAGAGAAATAGAAAACTCATTTTACATTTCTCTCACTTTTGTTTTCAATTTTTATAAGCTCAATCTATAGTGTTTCTGATATCATAATTTTCTCCTATAAAAAAACTAAATGTTACATTTCAATATAATAAATAATAATTTTCTCCCATCTATATTTGATGCTATCAACATTTTCTTCATTTTACTATTTTTTCCCCTTACTTTTATTAGTTCATAATGCTCAAATTAATTCAAGTAGATAGAATTTGCATTTAAATCATGTGAAATTCATGAGGTCGGAGGTTCGATTCCCCCACTTGAGCCGTTGAGCGCATAACTCTCGGATCGGTGAGACCATCCACACATGTGCCTTTATACATAAACTTACCCGAATTCATGGACTTGCGGGGTGTTTAATGAGATCGAGAGAATAAGCTACCCCTTATAAAAAAAATTCAGATAAATTTATTTAATTACTTTTTTTTTATTAATCATGTCAAAGAATATATACGATATGAAAATGACACTTTCCTCCTTTCTCTTTCATTCTTATTTCTGCCGAGTTTTGACTTATGACTTTCCCTCTTTTACTTAGGTGTATGATTTCATATTCCCCACGTAATTACTAATAAGATGGATAACCCTAAGGAGAACACATGTTGTACGTATCAGTTACACACAATACTCTCCTCGATCCCAAGATAGCACAGTCATCGGGATGATCCGGAAGATCTTAGTTACTCAGTTGTTATTTATTCACAGTGAAAATCGGTTAGAAATTTTTACTTTTTTTTAGTTTATTAAGAACGGATAAATCAAAAAAATTTTAAAAAGCTTGATATAAAATAAAGGGATCCTAATTTTAAGAAATCTTGGCCGATGACCCGTTTTGATTGGGCCACAGGAGAAAGTCTCAAGTGCAGCGGTTATACCACACAGGCAGTGTTAACGTGATATGTCTGCCTAATCAGAATTTATCATTTATATATTCTCGGGTTACAGAATATGATTCATGCCATCTTCTGTACTTGTGTATGTATATAATAAAATTAATCTCAATGATTAATATGATTCATTTCAACCTTTTTTTTTCTACAGCATAGCAACTAGGCTAGCTCGAGAAAAACGCGGTTGATTTAATCGAACGCTAGCTTGTCTTATATATCTAGCAATATATATATAAAATTTAATTTTACAATGTCGTGATCATGAATAGTAAGTCAATTTCTAACTAATTGTTCTTTTGATGATGCTGATGTCGATTAAATAATAAAAGGAGAAAAGAACATGTAACACTCTTTTTTATCTTCCATTTTCCATGTTTCTTCTCCCTTTCTCATTTTTGGGGTGGGGTCTACATAAAATAGGGACATCTTGAAAACAAAAATCGTTGAAGATTGAATCCTGTTGTGCCCAAAAATTCTCTCTTTTTTCGGTCTGAATCGCTGGTATTCAGAAACCTAACGAGCCCTGACTAATTCAGCTCAAGCCGGGAGAGCTCACTAAGGGATAAACTTCTCTCAATGTGAATTCTCTCCATTCACAAGAGTCGAACTGGAGACCTTATTTAAGGAGAAGGGACGACATATTATCTCAACCAATCTACTTTGGCACTTTGGTTGTACCCAAAAAAACTTATACAAAAGAATCTCGAAATGTAAGAATTAGCTCTACTTAAAATTTTAAGTGAATATGAGTCCAATCTCTTACAAACTAGATGACTCATGGCCAGTTGAATCGTTGAGGATAGAAGGAGAAAACTCCAACTTGTGGTTAGTCATCTATCCCTAGCCAAGCATGGTAAAAAAATGCTCGGTTTGAGATCATATGTCGAGGAAAGATGCTCAAGAGCATGCGGTAAGTATAACAATATTGTCACGTGAGGGGAGGAGGACTGAATACCAGGTCAAAACATTAATAAAAATATAATATGAAAAAATGAGTACCACCACATATTAATAAATCGGTGAAAATTTTACAAATTTCGGATGCACTCGACTATCCGATGTCCGAAAAGTCTTTGGGTAAGGAAGAGATAGTAGGCAGCCGAAGCTATGGCTGTCTTCATCGAACAAGCCTTCTGTGTAATAGTATCATCGCATTTGAAGTGCTTATGTAACGACGTCAATAAATAAAGTTATATTTTTTAAGAATATTTTATCCGATCTTGAAAATAAAAATAATAATTTTAAAAGTAATTAAATTTTATCGGTTAGTATTATAATATCAATAGTATCATATGATGACACGTTTACGTTTACGTACAAGTCTTTCTCGTCTTCTATCTGGTGAGGGGATGTGAAGGGTCGGCTTTTTGGGTGGGGGGATGGATGGCTGATGAGAAGAGCTGTCTTGCATTTCCAGACAAAGCCAAAGTGAAGGTGGCCATAATTTGATATCATTGAAGACAAAACTCCGCCGACCCTCGTGACATATACATACACACATTTATAATATAATATAATTGTGATAAAAAAATATAATATAATATAATATAATATAATATATATTTTCCCAACATCAGGTGGATAATGGATCTGACAAGCAGAATCTTACTGCTGGTTGATGGATGCCAATTATCACTCCTTATTCATATTTTACAAAATAAAAAGAATCCTGCACATACAATAAATAACGTATGCAATTGAAAAATCGTAAAACGAGGATGTGGTCTCAGTGCAAAAGTATACAATTTTGACTCATAATTAAAAAATTTTGAATTCGATTATTATCGTATGAGTCACTTGCTCCTTTATTTTTTTATTTCTTATCTTTATATTAGATTTATGAGTCTTTTTTATCATTAAAAAAATGGTAAAATTCTCGTGAGTGTTAAACATGTGAACATGAGGAAGAGGATATTAAAGAGAAATGACAAATTTTATATACGAGAATTTGAATCTAGAATCCAATTTCTGATTAAATCGTGAAGTCGAATTTTATTAGCAAGTGTTTATCGTGTTAAACATATATATTACTTTTATTTTTCAGAAAATAAAATATTTGAAATAAGGTCTCATGGATATGTTAGTTTTACTGTGGGAAATCTCAATCATTCGAGTTGTAAGAAAACATTAAAATTAAAAGAATGAAATAGATAAAGATAAATATGTAGTGTTGAAAAAAATGCTGATAGAAAACATCAAAATTAGAAATTAAAGTGGATGAAAAAACTCAAAACATCCATCCGAAAGACAGGACAATATGGCGTTTCCAAGAAACTAACAATCAACAATAAATATTTTTTCGTAAAATTGTAACGCGAATTTAATAAAAATATTCATCCTTGAAAAATAATACCCAGGAAGAGCAACGTGGCCGCAAACACCATGTTCTCCCGCCAGGGAGAAAGTCTTCTATGTAACGGATATACCACGTGGCAGTGCCAACGTAGTATCGCGAGTCAATCAAATCAAGTCATTTTTAGGATTTTTTTCTTTTATGATTTAATTTTTTTCTTTTATATTTTATTAAAAATATACTAAAAATAACTAAATCCTATTAGCTCGTGACACCACGTAAGTATTTACACGTAATATACCGGTTACGCACAATACTATCTTCCCGCCAGGACTCCAACCTAAGAAAATTAAAACAGATAGAAGGATAGATGATAGAATAATATAATATATTAAAAGAGAGATTTACATTGATAAGTCAACAATTGAATAGAAATGCCTAATCCAATAAAGATAATATATATCCAAAGTCATGGGTCTTTGATTCAATTTTCAATTTCAATTCGTTAAGATCAGCTGTGACTACTCACCAAAGATATTTTCCTATTCTAATATTATTATCATATATTATTATATTAAAAGTAAATGATAAGTTTATACCATCGGTATTTTCTAAACCTAATTATAAATTTTTACAGTTTTCGAGAGTTAATTTTACGCTTGTTAAGATCTGAACGGAGATTTATGTAGCAAATTCGTTGTGTATTTATTACACATTGAATATTTATGCCGGGTGTAGCTTTCAGATGTGTCTTAGTCGAATGGTGTCGTAGTCGACATTATTCATGATGATCATCGTGAACTAGCGATGATGCCGGCCTCCACCTCATTTTGACGTACACCTAACCATTTTCCATGGTTGAATCTGACCACCTCTTATCTTTTCCATTCACACACACACTACATACATACATATATATATATATATATGTATATATATATATATATCTATATATGAAGATTAGGAAAATTTTATGATCCAGTCTGGAGTTGGAAAAAATAACTAAAAAATGTTTATTTTTTTTATACTTAATTGATTGAGAGCCTGTTGTTTGATTAAACTGTTGAACCGTTTGATAATTAAATCATAGGATTTTCTTTGGAAAATTTATTTAGGAGTTTAAGGGAATCCCCGATAAAAATGATTGGTCCAAGGATGCTGAAAAAAAAGAATTTAGTAAAATAACAAGATGAGTGAAACTTATATAATTTTTCACCCTATTTTTTGTGTTCAAGTTTAGGTGAATCACCCTCGGGGCCACAACCCCACTAGTCGGGCACTGGGATGTCTTTCAAGACGTCCCAGGTTCGAATCCTATGAGGGACTTTCCTCTGTGGGTAGGGACTTTCAGCTCTCTTAAACCCGTCAGGTTCGTCTGATTTACCCGGTACACGTGATTTGCAGACTGTTGTGTGTACCTCGAGGAGGAGGTGTCGCAACCACTGTTATTCAGACTCGGAAGGCGCTCGGAAACCTCGGTTATAAAAAAAAAAATTTGGCGAATCTGTACGGCCAAAATCCGTCCCTTTTTTTCCTTACCTACTGGCTCAATTTTATGAGATGATGATAGATGTGATGACTATGCATGTCAATTCTTCTTCTCTTTTTTTTTTTTGACAAGTTTAAGGAAAACACATGGGTTTAAAGCGGGTAGAAGTAAGAATGGATAAAATGGATATAAGAAGTCACACTAATAAGATCGAGTCCAGATCCTCTATGATATAGGACGAGAATAGAACCAATTGTACCAAATACTTTTTCTGTTTGACAAGTTTTTTTAAGCCTTGCTCTTTGTGATGACTATATATGGCAACTTGTCACTAACTTGTATTTGGGATATACCTAAGTGGAGAGAGTTTTTTTTTTTTTTTGGTGAAAAATGGAGAATGTTCAGCAACACTTATTGATCACAACAAAGATATAAAACTTAAAATTTAAAATCAGTAGAATTTCTCATAGAAATTTTCCTTTTTATCATCCTATATATATACTAAACTCATGATTTTCCTTGTAACAAATATATCTGCATGTTTGAAATATGATTTAGTGAAGTAATGTCTTTACCCACGTCTTAATGTCACTGATTCCGAACGATATTTTGACAGGTGTAAAGTTTTTATAATTTTTAAGAGTTAACTTCATACGTGTCAAGATCTGAACGATAATTTACACAACGAATTCGTTATATATTATGCAATGAATATTTACTCCACCAATAGGGTTTCTTTGCACCTTCGCTTTTCGCGCATCTACCATTTTCTAATATTCAGTTTATAAAAGAAGCTTATAAATCAAGATAGTATGAATGTGAAAGAGAAATAAAAATGTATAACCAAAGGGAGTTGGTCCGAGTGGTAAGCAGCTCGGCATCGCTTAAGAAGGTTTCGGGTTCGAAACTTACCGTACGCAGCAACCCTCTTTGGGAGCCTCACCCGCCATTGCCAGGCGTGCTACCCGGGGCGACCAACGGATTAGTCAAGTGTGGTTAGGTTGAAAGATACCGAGCTGCTTGGATACCGTGGCTGGCGACCAAAAAAAAAAGAAATAAAAATGTATAGGAAAGAATTGAATATTTTTCCCTTTTACCCAAAGATGAGAATAGAACCCCGAACCTATATAGAGTGCTAAAAGAATATATAATTGTGTGAATCTAACTTTCGTACTTCACTCTTATGCCAAAGACCTAGAAGCAAAGTTCAGAATTTTATAGCTTGAGTAGTTTTCTTTCGGTGTACAATAATGAGGTACTTAAATCTAATAAAGAATAAAAAAAGAGAGAATAAAGGGAAACGATGAGTTCCACTGGTGAAAATTAAACCCGAAATCTCTTGATCTCAGGTCGAGAGTGTTATCACTGTAATAAACTTCCTTTTTCTATAACTCGAGTAGTTAGATATAGCTTGTTAATAAGCTTGTCTCCTTGTATATCAATGTCATCACGTATAGCAGTACTCAAATAAGATTAAAAAATTTTAAATTTTTTTATAAAATCTAAAAAGTGAAAAAATTAAGAATAATTAAATCGTATTGATTATAAATCGTTACGTATAAGACTTTCTCGCATGCTATTTTGTTGAGACAAGGTAAAAGTCTTCCCTACATGTGACTAGGGGTGTAAACGAGCCGATCCGAACCCGAATCTACTATATATGTTCAAGCTTGCCTCATTTAACAATTTGTGAACTCGAGTCCAAGCTCAAGCTTGGACGGGCCTAATATTTCAAGCTTGAGCTCGGCTCATTATGATAAATGAAGACTTGTCGAGTCTAAACAAGCCAAGCCCAGAAGAAGGGTGTAGGGTGTAGTGAAGAGAACATGTTACAAATTAGTGATCCGTAAGTGGGTAAAAAAGACAAGAAAAAAGGGATTTGAGTAAAGAAAAATACTTAAATTGATTTTTTTAGTTTTCATAATAATAATAATAATAACAATAATTATGATATAAAATAAAACTCTTGTTTAGGCTTGGGAGCCTTTCGAGCCGAATATTATTGGGCTGGACCCGGCTCGGCTAAGCTCGGCTCGTCTCTTTTAATTGGCGAGCCCGAACCGAGCCGAGCTCAAGCTCATTTTAACTTAGCTGAACTCAAGCTTTCATTGAGCCGAAACACGAACTATTCGTGAATCAGCTCATCTCATTTGCACCCCTACATGTGACAATCTCATTTCCACTTATTTTTTTTTGTGTGATCAGAAAACCAAAAGGATTTGATTTTTTTGGCCAGTGGAGTTAGTGTTTTCTCATTCTCTATTAGGTATAATATGATTATTCTAATATTCTTAATACCCCGTCTTGACAAGTCAATGTGCATGGATGTCGCACGTCCTTGAACTAATAACTGAACTTTCCCTTTTTAACCATGAGTTATATTAAGGTATTACTTCATATGGTAATCTAAAAACTTGCGAGTAACCCTAAGAGTTAGTTCAAATGAATATGACATGCTTACAACTTGTGAGGAAATACACAAGGTCGGAGGTTCGAATCCACCTTGAACACGTAGGCCTTGGTGAGGTCACTCAATACATATGCTTTACATATGAACTGACATGGATTTATGAACTTGTGTGGTGTTCATGGATTCGGAAAGAATAAACTCGTCGTTATAAAAAAAAATTTGTGAGTAATGGGCTCACATATAATCAATCCACTGTATTTTTTTTGTTGAATTTCCATTAGCTTACGGGGAGATTAGGTCAACATTCAAGTCAAATTTTGAATTACTACGTGGTGGAATTCGTGCAACTTATTAAACCTAAGAAAATTCATTTTTGTGTATAGTGAGCATTTCATTTTCTTACTTAATTCATCCATTTTCACATGACAATCAGACCTACAAACGACACCTACCTTTGAGTATCCATGCGGCCTGAAGATTCGCCTTCAACAAGCGACAACATGCATGGAGGATGTCATCTTCTTTCCGTACTCGAACAAGAGAGACAATTGACTACAGGACGATCTTTTTCTTTTATACTCTATTCACCATGAATTCAACTAAAATCTGATGAGGTTTAATCAAGTCAGCTTATAATTTCCTCACTAAAGGAGCACTTAGTGATTCATCTCGATTTGGATGATAATTTGGAATTGAAATGGACTTCAGCGTATTTGCACTTTCCTATGATTGGCAGGACACAACACACTTATCGCCAGTGAACTCTATTCAGCTCGGGGTATTTCCACCACAGTAAGTTGTCCAATCGGCTGTGTGATGAAGTTGAGTCAGTGCTCCATGTAGTTAAAGACTGCAGAGCAGCTCGGGGAGTACGGAATGACTCGGTTCCCAGTGGCTCCCAGTCTCCTACATGTGTGGCTCGAGTTGAACTTATCAGATCATGGTGCCACATTTGGGGAGATTTGATGGAGCACAGTGTCTTACACATATTAGCAAGCTTGATGTGTCCATGTCCATGTCACACCCGAGCGAGCTAGCTATGTCCATCTCACTTAAACCGATTAAATAATGGAAGAACCACTGGTTGGACTAGGTTAGATGTCGGTTGGTTCAAACGTAACAATGATGGTGCTTCAAAAGGTAATCCTAGCCATGTAGCCACAGGGGGCTTGATCGGTGATGTCGATGATGGTCGTTCGGTCGGTGGCTTTTTACTTAACATTGGTATCGAAACTTTCACTGAGGTGGACCTTTCGGAGTTAGTTCTCGACTAAAGTTAGCTCGAGAGAAAGGGATCGGGAATCTTGTCCTCGAAGTTGACCTCCAGTTTGTGGCCTCCATCCTATCCTACGACAGTCATGGCTTAGTGGTTAGATGGTTGGCACATCTATTAGCGGAGATTCGTCGCCTCCTAGCTAGGGAGTGGACGATTGCCATCCAGCACATCTACTAGGAAGGCAATGTTCTCCATATTTTCATTCCTAAATTACCCCTTCAAACATTCTATTGTTCCAAAAATGCCCTTCCCTCGTGGAACACGCGCTACACATTCTAGGCTATTCGTCAAATAGGCACTCCGCACCACCTCATAAGGAATTGAAAATCCTCCTAAATTTTCCTGATAAATTTCTTCTCGCAGTTGTCTTAATTCTTCTGTCTGAGAAAAATCGGGAATATTTAAATGAGAATATGTATCGAATATGTAATTATAATAATTGTATTGAAAGTGGTGGTGTATACCAGTTAACATCTCGGATTGCCCACTAAAGAATAAAACTCTCATAATATATATTTTTTTAATCTGTAAGACTCGAACTTGTAACTCTTAAATAGGGAATGATGTGTCATATTATCTTAATCAATTTATGTTGATATGTGAAGGATATTGAAGGAAGATGGGGATGTGATTGTGAAGTGCAAGGGGATGAAAAAATCTTAGATGATTTTATCTCGACGTGGTGAGAAAATATCGATTAAATTTCTCTAATTAGTAATAATTAAGATAACTATTCAGGTTATTTATATTAAATTGCTCGTTTATCATAATATAATTAGTTAGTATTTTTTTCTCATCACGTTATGACAATAAGAATGAAGGATAATTTAAGAATTTCTAGGGGGCATGTCGTAGACTTTTATTGTGGAAAATTATCGATAAACAGGGAAAGTACACATTGCTGCCTACCGACCAAAAGAGTACAAATTTGATTTCACCCTTTAAACAGATCTGGGGGATATTAGAACGTCCAAGACCAGACATCTTCAGCTAGCTCGATGCCACCCACATCTGGAGAGGTGTCTTGCTGAACACTACCACTAGCAAGCTTCATCTCGACCGTGGTCAAGTTTGGCTGGTGGCTGGTGCGGCTTTCAAATCGAGAAGTATTTTAACGTTTTGTCACGTGTGAGAATAGTGACCGTGCGATCTCCTTTGCAAGTTGAAGCCGAGGCACATTCTACTCGTAACACGGATGGTCGGTGTCAATGGGAGATCAAAAATTCATGTTTTCATAGACTTATTATGGGATAATTATAGTAGAAGTCCTATATGTTTATCATTTTTTTGTAATTGAGTCCTATAACTTTGAAAATGACTAATTCAGTCCAATAAGATTAATTCCGTTAACCTTTAAGTTCGAACCGTTACTATTTTGCTGACATTAACTTTACGCCGTCAATAGTTTCTTTAATAGAACAGTGACAAATCAGACTGAAAGTGTAATCAAATTGATCTTATAGGACTGAATTAATCATTTTCAAAGTTTTAGGACTCAATTGTCAAAAATGATAAACATATAGGACTTCTAATGTCATTTTTCCGTCTTGCTATTAGTTGCTAGAGCGAGTTTTAGGTGGAAAGACCCTTAAAAACTAATTTGCAATAACGAGTTTAAGAAATATTCAAGTGTGATGGTAAAAACTATCTCTTCATCTTAATTAAAATCTCGAGTTCAGTATCGTGTGTGGAGAAAATCTTCCTATCATAGATATTTTTTCTTAGTTATGAGACTTTAAATTGAAATTCTATTTAAAAGAAAAAGACACTAAATCGCTTAACCAATCTATTACGATGATAGTTGCACTACTTTAATGATGCTTACCACATGTTTGGATCAATGTAAAATAGTAATTTTGTAGAGAAAATCAACATTTTACCATCTCTTTTACCACGTTTGGATGTAATTCTTTTACACTGTTTCAATGTACCGGGCCATACATTTTTCCCGAGCATGACGAAATGCTTGGTAAAATGATTACCTTTAAAGAAGGCCGCATTCTTACTTTCCCCATTGTAACCACAGTTAAAAATCCCCGATAGTGGGGCCCGTGCTTCACTTTTACCTCCGTCTTTCCGGAATTACCCCTCATTTTTCTCTCTCACTTAACAAATGTGGTTATTATTGTAAAGGTGCAATTATTTTACATAACATTAAATATTATAATATTATATTTTCAAGTTTCAACAACCTTCCCTTTCATCTAAAACACTATTCAAACACAATAATTTTATATTACAATCTGCATTCCATGTAAACTAATGATTTTTCATGTAATCTAATTTTACATTGTAATCTAACAATACTTGAACCGAACGGCCTCTGAGGTTATGTTTGCCAATTGGCATGAAAGTATGGAAAGAAATGGAATGGAGTGAGCATATATGTAGAAAATTAGTAATCATCACATTTAGGTAGTGTTTGGATTGATGTAAAATAAAATTTTACATTGAACTTTACAATGTTTAGTATGTAAAATTGGAAGGATTTTCAGATTACCAGGTCTGGAAATTTTCCCGGGCCAAAGCAGCAACCAGGTAAACATATTGCAAAGAAAAATGGCTGCATTTTGACATTACACATGTGGGACCCACACAAATAACCCCAATAGCCCTTCCCCTCAATTGCCCACCTGGTAAAAGGAGGATAGTTTTGGAAATTTAATTGATTTTATATCACATCAAATATTATAATATTATATTTTTAATTACTTTCTCACTAATCTAAAATACTTATTAAATACAATAATTTCATATTATAACTTACATTCAATGTAATCTAACTTTTCCCGTAATCCGACATTGCTCGAACCAAACATCCCCTTATTTTGACAATATGAAGGAATGTAATTATGAGAAAAGATGGAACGGGAGTTCTCTATATTTTTTTTCCATTTTTTCGAGGAAAAACTTATACTAATAGAATATACAAAGTAACTACTAAAAATATGACATGGGATGCTGAATTGCTTATTCAATTTTGTTTCTTTCGATTCTTTATAACAGATGCGTGCACTCGAAAACCTAGTTTAAGTTCTTGGTGTTATTTTATTTGTATTATATTTATTTATTTTTGGATAGAACCTTATTTAGTTTAATTTTTTTATTAGATCAAAATTTTTGTTAAATTATTTATTGTTTCCGTGAAATGTGGCAGAGAATAAATAAGAAACAGATGCGAGCACGGCACTAGTATTTTTTTTGTTCTATGCTAAACTCTGACAATATCTTATTTATTGCAGATTGTTGTCTACGTTTGGATGGAGGAAATGACGTGAAGGATAAGAGAATGGCTCGTTGATCCTGCATCGCCATGTTATATGATAAAGTACTAATTAAATTACAATAAATAAGTAAATAAGTATTAATCGTATAATTAATTGTTATAATTATTACGAATTAGTACAAATTTATTATAGTTTCTTATTATATTATTGTGAGAAAAAATTAGCCAAAATTTTAATGGTGGAATACATTCTATGATTTTTTTTTCGTATCTCTTTGTTTTATCTTTCTTTTTTCTATTTCTTGGTCAATATATCTTTTTTTACACGAAAAAAACAGTTTAAATTTATAAACATGTCAAGTCAACCTCATGACACACAAATCACCATTGAGAAAACTTTAAACAAAAATGATCGGTAGTTGGTTTCATTATTAGACATTTATAAATACCCCTAATAAAATATAAAGTTAACCTAACAAAAAATAAGAAATAGGGATCTAATAAAAAATCATCCTTAAAACTATAATTATTCCTTAAATTCACTCTAACCACTTATTAATTTTCTTTTTTAATTATATATTTATTTTTATTTATTATGATTACACATTTATAAAAAAATTAAGAATGATATTAAAAAAATTAACATTTAAATACGATTTCTATATAATCTATTATATAACTGACAATTCCGTGTTGGGAAGATTATATTTTGAGATATTTAAAAAAATACTAGAAATGGAGATAAAATAATGATTTTATATATAAGTTTGGTAGTTTTGATGTAAATGTGCATTAAATGTGTCCAAAGGGTGGATAGTTGTGTAAAATATGTTGTTTTTTTATTTTTAATTTTTGAGATAACCAACGTTAATTGTTGCTAAATTAAGGTGCCCCATCAATTAATTGTGGTCACTTGCCAAAAATTAAAAGGCTCACAAATCTCTGGGAAGTGCTAGAAGAAGATGTTCGTCGTGACGAGAAAATTGTAAATATTCGCTGGAACGATCGACTCATTTCGAACTGAATTAATCATATGTATATAAATTTTGAATACAAGTAGTGATCCCAGACAAACGAAAAAGAAAACACGGTAGAAAACAAAAGGGCAACGATAAGAAAAGTCTTGCTTATGATTCCCCATCGAAAGCAACGTGTCACACGTTAGTACGACTCTTTTTTTGCTGGTCCGTTGGCCACTTGTTTATGGGCGTCGTCGTCCAATTGAGAAGCTTTTGCTTTCGGAATCTTCGCCAGGTAGTGCTCGTCTCGATCTCCTAGTAGACGTTATTGAGATGGAGATTTATGGGGAATATCTCGGATGATCATGTCTATCTTATCACGTGACGTGAGAAAATACCAATCAGATTATGACATACGAGTATATTAGTGTCAATCATTTGAGCAGTTGCTTAAATTGTTACTAATCAGAGCGATTTAATTAGTTTTTCCTCACCACGTCACTGTGAGATGAAAATGATAAAAATTAATTTAACTGTCACAGTATTTCAAGATAGTAAGAGTAATTTTTGAACTTACTCTTAACAGAGAATTGGATTGCTCCTCATGGAACGACTGAATTGACTAGATGGGCATAATTGAAACGAGACAAAAAGTAGAGGGACTGATTACTGCATCATTAGAAGATGTGGGCTTTGTTTAAGGTTTATGATGGGCCTATAATGGGCTTCAGGTAATTGGGCTTTCGGCCTCATAGCCTCTCCTCTCACACGCGGCAGCCTCCTCCTTCTCCTCCTCCTCCTCCGTTCAAATCCAAAGTTTCAAAAGCTCCGGAAGAACTCAATCAGCAGATGGAAGCAAGAGCATTTGATGACTCCATTGATTCTTTTTCTGGTACAT
>JAOYND010234385.1:0-13491 GCA_025802135.1 Lagerstroemia fauriei
TACTGTGAGTGATGGTGGTCGAATTTACAAAGAAGAGTCAACGTTGTTAGGGACTATTGTGCATTACTTGGAAAATTTATAAAGGCAAATAAAGAAAGACTAGAGCCAGAGGTTTGTTAAAGGATGAACTCGCAAATAATAGAATAGGACTAGGAGCTTTGACCTCATCTGGTAGGCTTATTCCAAGATGAGCTCATTACTTTTAAAAACAATAAATATAACGAATTAATTAATTTATGAGATAAAAAACATATATGTTTACATGTTTTCAATCTCAAGAGAGTCCATTGGTCTAAAAGGAGATACCGAGAATGGGAGAATAAAAAGGAAAACAAAGGTGCTATTGATGAGAATCGAGTTTGGGAGCTATTTATTTCAAGTTGAGGGCAATGCTGCCATGTCAAATTCCTATATAACTTGGAAATAAATTGTATGAATTACTTAATATTTATAACTTATGTATTGGCAGACATTGGCTAATATATTAGGCCTTTGGTGGCTCTACTTTTATGAAACCAATGTTAATACTAGTAGGTCAATTTTTCGGATATATTCACAGTTGAACACGGAAGTCCGAAAATTACGTAGCCAGAGTGGATAGGTCCCTATTAATATTCCGCTTCATTTAACTGATAAAAAATATTGATGACAAGATTAAAGTGTAAATTATCCATATAGGTAACTTTTTTTTATAACGAGGAGTTGATTCTTCTCGTGCCTGTGGACACCCCTACAAGTCTATAAATCCAGGTAAGCTCATGTGTAAAACACGTGAAAGCAAATTTTGAATTTGGAAGGAGAACGATGGTTTAATAGGTTAAGGTTAAAGTGGAGATTTGATATAAATTGGTGCCACTGTTTTTAATTGGGTAGAAGTTTGTGCTATTTGAGCAAGAAGGGCGATGAGTTGTGCTGTATTTCCCCATTAAGACCTTATGGAAATCTGAATATGTCAAACCTTAAGTTTGAGGAGTGAATAACAAAAAGAAAATAGAACGAAAATGATAAAAATGTAAAATATTGTGGACCAAAAGTGTCAATTATCCAAAAATTAAAAACCTAGTGAAAATTTATGGGAAAGTTAGAAAAAACATAGCAAAAATATCTAACATCGAAAGCTTCAGTTATTTATTACATATATATATATATATATAACACGTAAAGTGCATAATACAATTATTATTATGCTTGGTTAGAAGGCGGAGCTATGCTTGACGATGCCTTCGGTGCGGGGCACGGGTCTTTCCGCTATTAATCTATAAACATTAGACATGGACCCGTACTACGCATGAAAATAAATGTGAAATAATGGAATAAAATCGTATAATTATATCATTTATTTATAACTTATTATAATTTAATTATTTGAAATTCGTTTACTTACAGTAGTAAGAGTAGTCTCAGTTTTCTTTTTTTCTTTTTTGGAAGTTAAGTATTATCAGTTTTCATTAATATACTATGTCAATTTTATCTTTTCAATTTAACAATTACGTGATAGATTTTTGTTATTAAAATTGTAGATGTTGAGTGATATGGAATGATATGAGAAAATCCGAACAGTTAATAAAAGATTTTTATCTTTAAGATCGTAGATATGGAGTGAGAGAAAAAAGACTGAAATTGTTATTCTACCCTTAATATGGAAATCATATGCATATCATAAATTTTAATATCTATTCTCTATTATTATATGCAAACCTGAAGCAATTTTGATGTCTTTTTACGATTCCAAAACTGCCCTTCATATTATTTATTTAATAAATAATTGAGTAAAGATGATTTTGTTATTTTAACATATCCACCTAACAAATCAATTTTCGCACTCCACTTTTTTTCTCAACTTCTAATTATATTATCTCGGTGAGTAGATTTCACGTCCCGATTCCTTCTCAACCTCTCACCCACGTCGTTTCCTTCCCAATCCTATCTCCAACAACTTCTCCTACCATTAGGAGGACAGTGTGAACCTCTTTGCTGCCCAAGTACCTAAGCACATCGACGAGACT
Organism: Lagerstroemia fauriei; assembly: GCA_025802135.1. NCBI lineage: Eukaryota > Viridiplantae > Streptophyta > Magnoliopsida > Myrtales > Lythraceae > Lagerstroemia > Lagerstroemia fauriei. The sequence continues at coordinate 2,007 of JAOYND010234385.1, forward strand.
CATCTCCTCGCCCAGTTCCAAGAGTTCAGGTCAACATCATCCAGGACAAGGCCGCCCAAGATCCACGGTGAATGCGTTATTTCTCATTCCTTCATTACGTTATTCAAGTGATTCCACTCAATCCTGATCGAGATTCAGAGAGGTTTAATGTCTAAGCATGAGTTTATAACCCTAATTCTTCCTTTCAAGGTGGTTGTCTGGTGGATGTAAGGGTGTCGATTTGTGATATGCCCATAAAGGGAGGAGAACGAGGCAATCAAAGCGTGCTAGAATCAATAGACTCTACTTGGGGTTAGTGCGTTTTCCCATTCAATCTATTTAATCTGTTGCTGACCACATTGAGCATTGATGTTGTTTATTTCTTAGGAATTGGGATCTTAGCAAGTTCTAACACTTGGCTTTATTTTTCCATTGAAGCATCTATGCCAGTTTTGTTGATAGTTAGCTATTATATGTCTAACTTGGAATACCAATGCCAGGTCATTTTGCATCGATTTTATGTTTTACACTCAATATTTGACTGGAAGAATAATGTTAATCAGTCACAAGTAATTGACAGGAGAATTCCATTAGAAATAAGATCTAGGATTGCTACCTCTATTTTTTATGCGCAGCAAAGTGATTTTATTTTATTTTATTTCGTAAAAATCTTAATTAGTCAAGTGATTCTTTCTTTCATCAATGAACAAATACCATAGAATGTATTTTGATTGTTAAGAATACATACCAAAGTTTTAAGATGTTTCAGTTTTAGTTGACTACAAGGAAGTATAACGTGGGTTGATCTTCTTTTCCGTATCACTCTCGGTTTTGTAAATATTTTGTTATATGAAGATCCCAATCAAACTCTTAATTTTTACTGTTAAAATATTGTCATACATCTCTCTTAATTCATAGATTTCACTCTTTAAATTTTTATAAAGATCATTGTGATTTTCATCCAAACAAAGTTGTTTTAGTATATTATCCTCAACAAATAAGTTAGTTACTATTGTGATTAAGTTTTCATAAATTTCTTAGCCAATCTCTCCCTAATTTATGTCATTAGATATATAAGTCAGTTTCCAACGGATCTCTTTCTGAAATTTACTAAAAAAATCATTTTTGATGGTACATTCTTGATTCTCAAGATCATTACGATTTTCATGGAAAAAGTTGTTTCTCGACATTATTATCATCATCTTTCCTATCTAAATTTACACGTATCATCAATGCTAATGTTCACTTAGTGTTCAATGATGCTCACCGTGCATCGCACGGGTGGGGTGGCTAGTGTCAATTAGATTGAAGGTAAACGTGAAAATAGAAAAAAAATCAAAATTTTCAATGTTTGCATATAACAGTAATAGGTATTTAGTAAAGGATAAATAAACAAATCATTAGTTATATATATAATTTTACCATTCATCAATTTTTACTTTGTATTTTGCTTATGTGACAAATGATGACTGCCTTACAAAATAAAATTTTTAAAAGTGCTTATTAATAATAGTTCAATTCAATCCCTAATCGATTAAAAATAAAATATGCAAAATCTTTTGAGGAAAAGGAATCACCGAGTGACGGAGCGGGGGCCTGAAGGGTCGCTGGAGTCCTCCTTTTTCCTCCTCCTCATCTTTCTAATTCTTTCCCTCCTCCTTATCTTTCTAATTCTTTATATTTTTATTTTCAACCAATCATTTGTTACCATGTGGCAGCTTAAGACTTTTTTTTCCATTTCTTATGGTGTCATATCAGTTACCAGAAATTGACATAAAACAAATAGTTTGAGATATTTTTATATAAAGCAAAAAACCATAATAAAATAGTAAAAACATTTTGGGGACTATTTCTCTTTGGTAAAGGACATTTACCTGCCATTCCTATAATTTAATTTCAAAATATATCAATATATATAATTTATATTAGTTAAGCCATATGGAAAATTCTGAACTATTTGAGTCAATATATCACTATATATAACTTTGCCTTTGCCCTCAGTTAATTTACATCGCATTTATATATGAATAGTAAATATAAGTTAGCGAAAATAGCAATTCAAATATAAGGAGTTTTTATTTGTTTACAGAGGGGACACATATGCCTAAAAAAATAGAAGAAAGATCGGATAAAGGGGTATGAACAGTACTAGTGTATGTACTAGACTCTCTTTCTCAATAAAAGGAGTTTGATGACTATGATTTGTAAGAGGACGCTATTAACACTCTGAGTTGGCTTTGCAAGATTTTGTTAAGAAAATACAACTATTATTTTTTTCACTCTATACTACTGATATCTAGATACTCAAAGGTCCTAACCAGTTCAGTTCAAGCCAAACAACTATTATTACATATATATATTTCAACTTTAAAAAAAATTAAAAATAATAGGAGGGAGAATTATACTTTCTTATCAATAAAAGGAGGCAACATTAGTAGGGAACCCAATCATCCTCTACTACATAAAGTTTCTGCTTCCGTATTCAACTGCAAACATATCAAACGTACTGAAAAACTAGTAGTAATATTGCCCCATTAATGTAGAATCACCAAAAGGCTAATATAATTTAAGAAGTTAATGTCGGAATATTACATTTAAGCGTCTGAATTGTTGCATAAAAACTTACTGTCAGTGACGGTTGACTTTATAGTCGATCTTCATACTAAGTATTGCTTTGAACTTAGAGAAGAGTCAACGATATTAGCAACTGTCGTGCATTACTTGGAAAATTCATAAAGGCAAATAAAGAAAGACTAGAATCAGAGGTTTGTTAAAGGAAGAATTGGCAAATCTATACAATATATTAAAACAGAGTTTTAGCAACCCTTTAACGGAGAGTATGATGAATTTCCTACTCTCAATCCCCTAAGAAAGAGTATGCTGAATTTCCTACTCTCAAACCCTTGATGAATATTATTTTTTCCTTTCTCCTCAATTTTTTTTAATATTTCTCACAAACTTCAATACTTCTTCATTTACATACTTCTCATCATTTACCCATTTTTTACATCTCTTTCTAGATAAACATTCTATGATAAAAATTTATTTATGAGAGTATAAATTTGAAAAACATTGTCTATTTATAAAATTTCTTTTATTCTAAATTTGTAATATTTGTTATTATTTTTATATAAGAGGATACAACTTAAAAAAGTATGGTTATTTATATGCCAATATATAAAATATGAAAAACATCAATTTGACGATTTTGCATATTATCACTCATAATATTTATTTGGTTGGATATATTATTATAATTATGATAAAAATAGAGTTTAATAAACTTATTTATTCATATGGAAAAAATTATTTATATAAGAATCATGTCACAATTTTTACACTATACATTTTTCTATGATTAGTTTAATTCACATATAATGCGTGAATTTAATATTATTAATAAATGATAGAATATATTATTGAAAATAAATAAATATCATCAATAAATAAATGTCATTATTTATCTAAAAATATATAAAAGATATTAATATAATTTATTATTAAAAATTTTATTTTGATTATAAGAATAGAACTTATAAATTTTATTTTTATTCCTGATTTGATTTTGTGAGTATATCAAGAGAATAAACTTCCCTCATTCAGGGGAATCGAATCTCTCATTTAAGGGAAATAGAACGAAATTATTTGTTAATAAACATCTTCAAAGGGATTCTCTTTCATGTGTGACATCTACACAAAACAAACAACATCTTAGCATAAGTGATTAGACTTGAATACAATAGACTACTAATATATTATTTATGGTAAAGAGATAAATATTATATTTTATGTCCCAATTCTTAATGTATATTATTTCTATATTAGTAAATAAAAAGTCATAAAATATTCACTTTATAAGCATATGAATTAAGATCTCTTTTTAAATTATAAATGATATTTTTGTGAAAAATATGTTTGATTGTGAGTTTAACACAACCATATTTTTTAAATATTTTCATACTTTAATATAATTCATTCACTTGCTTAAAAAAGACACCGTTACATTTAATACTGTAATCCGCAGCGTAGCACGGGCTTCAAAACTAGTAATAAAATAAGACTTGGAGCAAATAATAAAAGTAATACTCAGAGCTTTAACTTCAGCTGGGGCAGGCTTGTTTCAAGATGACCTAATTACTTATAAAAACATAAAGATATAAAGAATTAATTAATTTAAGAGATAAAAAATATATCTGTCTGCATATTTTCAATCCCAAAAGAGTCCATTGGTCTAAAAGGGATAACAAGAAGAGAAGAATAAAGAGGAAAAGGTACCGATGAGAATCGAGTTCGTGGGCTATTTGTTTCAAGTTGAAGGTAATTCTGCCATGCTAAATTCCTACATAACTTGGACATAAATTGTATGAATTAATTAATATTTATGATTTGTGTATTAGCGGACACCGCCTTCTTAAACTATACTAGTCAATTGGCAGTGCTACGTTTACGGGACCGGTGACAGTTTTGGCTATTCAATTTGTCTGGTATGTTTGAGATTGAACACGAAAGCCCGAATATTATATAACGGGGTGGTTGGTAGCCAAAACTTCTATTCTCCTTTCAACGTGATAGGTCCTTCAGTGACCCGGAACGGCCTATCGAGTGGACTTTTGGTTGCTGGAGGCGGGTTGGTCCGGCGAAGGCCTCTGGGGACCTGCACAAAGCCAGGTCCGGGGTGGTTCCCCGGAACAGCCCTCCGATGCCTAAGTCAGAGAGGGAGTAGGATAGTAGGAAAGGGAGGAGAGAGTGGTGAGGATTGAATGTTCTGTCCTTTTACCTGGCCCCTCAAGGGCTTATTTATAGGATCGTAGATACGGTCGGGTGATATCACAACATCCTCACTTAATCAGCATGTGAGGAATTACCTTCCTATGCCGACGTGCTTCGGTGACGACTGATACAAGATTCCTCGGAGTACCGACCCCCGTTATGCCGGTGGAGGGAGATCGTAAAGTCTGGTTAAAAGGGGATCATGTCGGGTAGTTGGTGTCATGTCGGGCATGGGGATCACCTCGGGTACCCCAGGCCTTCAAGTCGGGTAGTTAGTGTCATGTCGGGTATGGTGTCAGTCCATATCATTTGTCCCCCACTTCTCGGCGTCAAAGGCGCCGGGAAGTTATACTTAGTAGGAGACGGGTTTGTGATGGTGGATGCCAGGATTGCACGCTTTGTTTGCATGGTGGTGTACGTCGGGATTGCATGTTTCGTTTGTATGGTGGTGGACGTCAGATTGCATTTTTGTGCTTGCATGGTTGTGGGCGTCAGATTGCGTTTTTTGTTTGTATGGTGGTGTACGTCGGGATTGCATGGTGGTGGACGTCGGATTGCATTTTTTGTTTGCATGGTAGTGGACGTTGGGTGGCAAACTAGTGGGCGTCGTGTACCGTCCATGGTCACAAATTTGCCAAGTCGGGCTTTCGGGGGACGTAGGGACGGGTGCCATGGGCGCTGGAGGTCGGGCACGTCGGGTGCCGCGAGTGCTAGACATCGTGACGTTCTGAAACTCGGGACGTCGGGTATCACGTGAGAGATTGGCTGTGACGGATTCCGGGCACCGAGTATTTTTGAGTGTGTCGGGTCAGATCGGTGATGGGGGATATCGAGTAACTGGGACATTTTAGAGCCTCATTGTAGTGATTTTGAATTTGTTGGATGAGCGGGGAGTATATCTTTGGTAGGAGTTGGGCTGTGTGAGGATTTTGGTTCATGTCCCCCAGTCTTGAATTTACAAGCGGTCGGCTTGATGCGCTCTCGGCCGAGAATCGGGACATGGGAGTAAGGAGGCAGTGCATGGAATCGGGTAGCTATGAGTGACCGCCGTCGGGCAGGTTCCACAGGTTGTGGACGTCCGGCTTTCCCTGAGATGTCGGGTGTTTCCCGGCCCGCGATTTGAATTTGCTCAGTAAGCGGGAAAATCTCAATACTTCAATTTCTGAGCAAGTGTATTTAACTACCGAGGACACGTGGCAAGTTCCTATGGGTCACTTGTGATTCAAGAAATCAGAAAATCAGTGGGAAGAGGACGTCTGCATTTATGACCATTTATTTCCCCTTTTTGACTGATTGCTGTCTTACAATATGTATGCATATATGTATATATCACCTGCCTTCTTGTCTCTTTCTCTTCATACTTTGTCATTTTCTCCATCAATGCTCCTCTCTCTCTTCCTTCTGCCTGTTCCCGCCCATTCTTCTCGTTTTCTTCCTTATTTATTTACTGTCTCTCTCTCCCCCTTCGTCTTCTTCATATCTGTGTCTATCTCTCTCTTTCTCTCTTCTTTCTCTCTGCCTCTCCCGCTGGTGGCTTTCTTTCACCAGTGCTGCGGCCAGATAAGCTTCTCGCGAAGATTTTCGTTGTCCTTCGACCTCTCGGCTTCTTCCATTCAGCTAAGAAGGTTCGGCCCCTCCCCTTGCATGAATTTCTCTTTGTTGTTTGCAGAATGGTGTGAAGTTCGTTCTGTGCTTTGAGTTTGGAATGAACGATTTCGTGTTTTGGGTAAGGACTTGGCTTGTTTAACTTCCGTATTCATCATGAATGGGGTTGAGTTGTTTGCGTTAGAGGGGGTTTGATGTGGGAATCCCGAATGTCGGAGTGTGGAGGTAGCTTCGGGGATTTTTTGGGTTCGGATGTTCATTTTCAGTTGCCTCAAGCGTCGGTATCTCGGTGTTTGTACACTTGTCCATCGATATTGAGGTGTTGGGCGTGACGTCGGGCAGAGGTGCACATCGGGTGGGGACCTCGGGTAGTATGGCATCGGGTACGGGTGTTAGATTGTGGTGGAGGTTACCAATGTGTGGTGGACGCCAGTTGCGAGGGACTTTGTTCACGGGTTGAGGAATGGAGGTTATCTATGGTTCTGAACGTCGGGTCCTCCGTGGGAGGGCTATGGACGCTGAACCTTGGGCAGCATAGGCGTCGGTTTCCGGGCATTGGTTCATCCGGTCGTTGGGTTGTGGAGTTCCGAACGTCGGGTTATGGGCGTCTTTGGTTGGGTAGTTGTGTGCCGGGGTAACGGACGTCCGGAGACGATGCCGGGACGTCCGAGAGTCCGGTCCGTGTCGGGTAGACTATAATATCTTGGTGTCCTATAATTGTGCTTTTGTTGTACCTTAAATCCTAACACATGAGCTGTCGTGTCTTGGTTGCAGGTTGTCATGGCTCTACCACCGGATACTGAGAATTTCAACATCCGGCCCGACCTCGATATTTCTGAGTTTACTGTTAATGGTGTTAGGAATGAGGTTTCCTGGGGGGATATTTAAGAGGGTCATAGAAGAGAGTAAGATCAGCCCCCTACTAAGGCCTCGACTCCCTTCCCCTGAGAAGCCTGCCTGTCAGGCTAGTCAGAATGGGGAGGTGGCTATCTATGCCAAACAAATTTTGGTGGGTCGGCTGAGGCTCCCTCTATGTCCTTTGGCCATCGAGCTATTGCAGTTTCATAGGGTCAGCCTTGGCCAGTTGGCACCCAACGGGTAGTTGTTGTAGACGTGTTTCGTACTCATGTGTTGTCAGCAAGGAGTGGAGTATAAGCTGGAGTTATTCAGGAATTACTATCAACTCATTCCCGCTGTCGGGGGCGGAAAGAGATCGGGGGGTGGTCATAGGGATGTCGGCTATTTTACTTTTAGGGCCCAGGGTGGCGTGCACAACTCGATCATTACGAAGTCGCCCGATAATGTTAAGGGTTGGAAATCCTCTTGGATTTTCGTGGTCGACCCTAGAAATTTTCCTCATAATTGGCATTATCTGGTGTCTACTGATAAGTTTAAGCTTTTGTCGTATAGCCCCAGCCAGATGGGCCATTTGGATGGCCTTATTAGGTCCGGTATGCCAAGTAGGGGTTTCCTTTGTTCCGAACTCGTCGGATCAAAGGAACTGTGGGAGGCCTCGAGTTTATTTCCTAGCATGCAGCTCCCGTTCGAGCCTCATTGGGTACGTGGCCCAACTTCTTTCTCTCTCTTTTTTCAGATAATCTGTTTGCGTCCGACTTCAATTTTGCGAACTTACAAGAGGGGTTGGTCGACTTGTTGCAGGCCAACTATACCGTGGCCGAGTCGTTCAAAGAGGCCAGGGACAAGGACGTTGAGCCGCCTATAAAGACGAGGAAGAGGAAGGCTGCTGCAGCCAAAGGGGCGGGGACGAGCTGAGTCACTGAGAGGAGTCGGCCCGCGGCTGAGTAGGGTGCTGGGAAGGGAAGTCAGGCGCTGCCGAGGTGCTCTCCTGACCGTGGCGCTCCGGCTATGTGCGAGTCGAATAGTGCTTCGTCGGGAGCCCAACTTCCGCTTTGCAGGGAACCCCTTGCTGCCGAGACTCCCGTGGTGGCCTTCCCACTTGAGCCCCATGAAGAAATCAAGACGACTTCCCCGGTCCGAGACTATGAACCTTTAGGGGACTTTGCCTTGGAGGATCCATTGCTTGTTGGAGTGGATTCCGTTGATGGTGAGTACTGTTTTGGTCGGATATATGGGTTCCCTTACGCTTTTGAGTGGTCAACTCTTGTTTACCACAGTTACAGCTACGGAGGCCATTGCCCCTGTGACAGAGGGAGGCCAGTCTCCGGGGACGTCACACATATTCTCTATGTACCATCCCGAGGTCCTGGAGCACGTGAGCGAGCACTTGTACACGCCTAAGGCCGCTGATGCCTGTCAGTTTGAGGGTGCCGAAGGGACTTGCAACAGACTCAAATCGTTTCACTTGCAGGTGAGTCGGCGTATGCTCGTAGCATTTATCTAGTTGCATGCCTATATTGTGGTAGACTGACGCCCGTTTCTTACAGGGCCTTAATGCTATGCACTTTCTGAAGTTAGAGATTGAGGCAATGCACGAGCAACTCGAAGAGTTGGGAGAGGTGAAGGCCGCCAGGGACATCGTGGAGAAAGAACTATCTGATGCACGGGCTGAGGTGGAGAAGCTGATGGAGAAAGTCGGCCAACTTGAGATTGAACTAGAGGGGACTCGTGCCCGACTTGGCAAAGTCGAGAAGAGATACTCCAAGATAAGGGGGTGGAAGAAGGCCGTGGCTTCTTCCGTCTATCAACCAGGGCAGGATCCCCACGGCCTCCTGGACTCAGTTATGCAGGATATCTCCCCCATGTTACATTGGAGCTCTGACTTTAAGAAGAAAGTAGATGACATGGAGGCCTGGGTCAGAGAGATGCATAAGGACCTGTCCCGCCTTCCCTCTATCAAGGTCGAGGTCTAGTAGAAGGCAGTAGCTGAATTCAAGGAGTCGGAACCCTTCCGAGTTGTGCTGGAAGAGGCTCGCCAGTCTTATAGGGGTTCCGAGGAACATAAGGCCGATATAGAGGCAGCCATGGCTGACTTCCGGAAGTCGGAGGCATTTCGTGAAGAGGTGAAGGTTGCTGGTCGGGCCGAGTACAAGCGACTCGTGGTGTCTATCGCTAGGGGTTTGGTCACTCAGGGGGTGAAGGCTGCTAACATTAAAGCATCGCACCCTCACTTCAGGGGGCTTGACGCCGTACTAGGGAAACCACCTGGGTCATCTTCCACTGGAGCAAGTGGCACAACTTAGTAGTGCAAGGCTCGGACTTAGTGTTATTGTGATTTCCTTCATTATTTTGTAAAGAACTTGAAGGCCTTCTAGCTTTCATTTTTGTAAGGACCGTTCCCCCTTGTGTGGGCTCTTGATTTCTAATGATATGTCATTTTGGCCCGACCTTTCGGTCATTCTCATTTGATTGTTTGTCGATGTCGAGTTGAATTTGTATGTGAGTTTCTAGCTAACCGGTCCTCGGTGTGTTGTGAAGTGGTGGGACGATAGGACATCCGTAATTCTAGTAGTTGAGGGAGTCCGGTGGTGGGAGAGTTGGGTCGTGAGGGGTGTCGGTAGACATCGGGTAGCATGGGTATGGATACCGGATTATTGCAGTCACCGACGCGGGGTGGACATCACCCATAGGGAGTCCTGGGACGTCTAGTTGTTCGGGAATGAGCGTCGTGTCAGGAGGTTGGAGATTGGTATCCAATCTGTGTAGGTGTGGGCTGTGGTAGGAAAGTCGGCATTGGGCTAATGATCGTTGGCTTGTTGGACGTTGGGTGACGGGCATGTTGGGGTCCAGTGGATTCCGGGTCGACACCGGGGGCGTCAAGCTCTGTCTTGGTAGGGGTCTATGGGGTCCCGTGGCCAACACCGGCGGTGTCGAGTTTGGACTTAGCACGGGTCCGGGGGATCCCGTTGCCGAAACCGGTGGCATCGGGCTTCGATGTGCCACAGGTCTAGGGGATCCCGTGGCCGACACCGGCGGCGTTGGGCTTCCCGTGGCCGACATCGGCGGCGTCGAGCTTCGATGTGGCACGGGTCCGGGGGATCCCGTGGCCGACAGCCGACACCAGCGGCGTCGGGCTTGTTGGCACGGGCCCGGTGGATCCCGTGGCAGACACCGGCGGCGTCGGGGCTTCGATGTGGCACGGGCCCGGGGGATCCCGTGGCCGACACCGGCGGCGTCGGGCTTCGTGTTGTCCCTGATACCTGACTTCCCTCAGTCGGGCATGTCCATGATACCCAACTTCCTTCAGTGAGGGAGTCGGGGTTGTCATGGTGCTCGTGGTAGGCCGCGATGACCCCTCCCAACTGGCTCCAGTTGGGCGCTGGAATTACCGGGGTGCCTGGGATATCGACTCCCATAAGTCGAGCGCCGGCGTTATCGCCGTGTCCATGGCACCCCCCTTCATTGAGTAGAGGTTGCTGCAGTGTTTGAAGTACCCAACTCCCTTAAGTCAGGCGCCGAGGTTACTGCTTTGGTGAAAATGTTAGTTCTATATCCAAACTTGCGGAGAGTCGAGCCCCGGGGGATGGAAGACTTGTTTGGCTGTCCCCCGGTCCTAACGTGAAAGTTGGATGCTGAGAGGTGGAGAAATTTACTTGCCTCCTGAAAAGTCAGTCTGGAGTAATTAGGGTTTAACTCGTGAAAGTTGTAATTGGCAGACACTTTGGCTAAGAAGACCTGACTTGTCTAGGAACTTGACATGCATTATAGCCAAGGTTTGACTTATCGAAGTCGGGCCAGTTATAGCTATCATGTAACAGCGTCCCGGAGGGGTCGGGCTTTCATGAAGCGTAAGAGCTACCGTGACCTACTTGTTGAAGGTCGAGTATGGGTAGATCTGTTCTGTGGTCGAGTATCGGGGGTGCTAAACATGGTGAGTCGAACATATGTATATATGAGGCCAAAGTACTCGTTTCATTACTTTGCACCAGTTCGAGGACAATAAGAAGTCTAATCAAGTGCGCTAAGCGTACACATTTGATTTTACTAATAAAACTTCTTGAGTGCTTCAGCGTGGAAGGTCCGGGGAAGCGCTCGGCCACTCATCTCTTCGATGGCGTAGGCAGCTGGACCCTTCACTTCTTTAATTCTGTAGGTGCCCTCCCAGTTCGGCGACAACTTGTTCTTGTCCAGTTGCTAGCCGAAGGTGTTTCGACGTAGGACGAGCTCACCGACATGGAAACTCCTGGGTTTGACTCTCTTGTTGAAGAGTCGG
>JAOYND010234488.1:0-13487 GCA_025802135.1 Lagerstroemia fauriei
AAGTTTGACTTTCTTTTTTGGCTGACCGTGACAAAGTTTGACTTAAGACGGTGTCTTTTACGTTGTAAAGTGGCTGATTCTTTCCCGAGTGGGAACAGGACATTGATTATAGTTGGATGCTGTTGGGTGGATTTAACAAATGTTTCAAGTCTTTCCACTGTTCATTTTACAATATCCGGCATGGCATTGGTCGGGTTTGTTAGATCCCATATTGATCATAAGATAACTAATTGAACAAGTCCAGCTCACTGATAATAACAATAATTGTATAATATATGAGCGTTGCGTCTCCAGTTGTCCCCTCACTGAGCTCCAGTCGCTAATTTCGCAAACGGTCCGCTCATCACAATATATAATCCAACAGGGTCGATTCGACGATTTGAGAGAACTTCACATCAGAAACTCTAGAGCCAGCGGTCAATTTTCAATCAATACACCGAGCACGATCTCTTGTTGAATCGTGCCGTGCCAATCGACAATTTGTACCATTGATATTTGCTGAAAGTTTTTGTTCGATATCCGTCCCTGTTCAAAGAGAACTTTTTTTTAGGGAAAATATTAGTTTTAGTCCTCAACCTTTCAAATATTGCTCAGTTTTAGTCCTTTACGTATTTTTAATATTAAAAAAGATAATTAGGCTTTTTAATATTAAAAACATATTTTTAATTACAAATTAAAAAATAAATGGAAATTTTAACGAAAAAGAGGATTAAATCCGACTATTATAGTTCAGTCACTAGCAGTATCACAGACTATTGATAACCTTCTCGAGGACAGTTTACAGTCGAGTTCCCACTAACCTCTATTTTTTTACATCGAGAGTTTCTCCATTTTTTATAATTGTAAAAATAATTTGTCATTAAAAATATATTATTAATATTAAAAAGTGTAATCATATTTTTTTAATATTAAAAATAATGTAAATGACTAAAACTGAATAATATTTGAAAGGTGGAGGACTAGAATTAACCCAAAAAAAGGTTTAGGTCAAATATGAATATAGTCCAAAAGGTTAAGGACCAAAATCAACTTTTACCCTTTTTTTATTAATAAGACGAGAAAATCTTGTTTGCGATCCATTCCGAGATTTTTCGACAGTGGGTTTCGCAGAATCGTAAGATCGATATGTCACATTCGAGATCGAGTGTCAGTGGATTTCTCGAGAAGTCGAAAGTGTAGAGCTTCTTCTTCCTTATTAGAACTGGCAATCTAAGATTAATTAATAACTTCAGCATGCATGCCAAAGTGTACTTAGGTGATCAAAACTTCTCATAGAAACCTAACCTTGAAGCCCATCGAAACGAGTCCCTCCAATTAGATCCTGAGTTTGGTTGCCCAAGCAGTACTAAAAATCTTATCATGCGGCTGCTCTATTTAATGTTCGGATTTTCATATTCAACCGCAGTATCAGACGAAATAAACAATTAGTACTAACACTGACCCATCGAAGTGGTATCACTTATTATAGCATAAGAAAGTGATGTCCGCCAAATCACAAGTTCAACGAGTCCATTTTAACGATATTGTTTAGATGGAGATTTGAACCCGAGATCTCGACATCTTCAAATCACAAACAGAGTTACCTTTTTAAGCATTAGATCAGGGCTCTTGGCAGCAAAATGCTAAAAATCTAACCACAAAAGTAGTGATATAATTGTAAATTTGCTTCCATGCTGATTTTGAATTCCATGCTCCATGTTCAAATCTTTTCTACGTATTTATATCAAAACATCTATTAAAATCATTTTTTTTTGTGAAGGGTATATTAAGTGACAGTGCTGACGTGGTGTCACAGATTAGTAAAAATCAATTATTTTTAGGGTTGTTATTTGTTTTTAGGGTTTCATTAACAAAATCTTAAAATGACCGAATCTTATTGGATGGTAACATCATATCAGTATTGTCACGTACTATACTCGTTACACAAAATACTCTCTCTTTTTTTAATATGGATTTGGAGGATGCCGACTTTTGTGACCTATATTGAGCCTTTGATAGTATTAAGAAGATGGTCGAGCCAGAGCTTTTGCTGGTTGTTTCAATACATCCGAGATGTTCTTGTTGAACGGGGAAAGCTCGAATACTACATAGGTATGCGGTAAGTTAGCCATCGCTGAAACCGACTATTTTATTAATCAAATACTAAAAATTTAAATTGTGAAAAGGAATTCTTTGCGTTCAACCTAAAATTAAGAAATCGTGCATCCGATTCTTCGTAATAAACGTATGCCTGTTGCCTCATTCATTCCATTCCCTTACGGCATTCTTTTACTACCGAAAACGTAGTTGTCCGCCTGTGTCCTAATTGATCGATTTGTCAAAGAAACATAATCAGACAGGACGGTTACGTGTCATTTGTCCAGCCGTACAACGTCAGCCTCTACAGAAAGTCCGACACGTGGCTGGATCGCATTAACATGCATGCCTGCGCAGAGTTTGATTTTATTTCTCCCAAATTTACTTGGGACTTCAACATTAGCCGCATGGCATGGACACACCCACATTCATGTACATGAATTGGAGGAAAAAGTTTTACGTAGTTCTATTTCACAATGATGTTATAAAAAAGAACAAATCAAATTACTTTAATCAGTAATAATTATGGTAATTATTTGGGTGATTAATACTAATTTACTTATTTGTCACATTTTGATTGGTGCTTTCTCACGCCACGTGACGAAGTAAGAATTTCTCCAATTCCAGGGACAAATAGGAGGAGTTGGTCTTAATACAGCTGCATAATACTCTGACTCATAATAAAAATGGTTTTCAATTCGATTTTCATCATCAGAGTTATGTGCTACTTCTTTATTTTTCTTTATTTTATGTCATTTATCTGGCATGTTGCCTCTCTTATCATCGAAAAAAGAAAAATACATTCAATAATAAAAAAATTCTATAGTTCAATCACTGAAATATTTATTAGGGTTTTGGCACCGGTTGTCAAGCAGGAGAAGGTATCTTGTGTCACGGTATCACCACGTGATAGTAATTACGCGTTGACATGAACCGATATTGTTTGGTGTATCTTTAGAGCAGTTGCCTAGTTTTCTCGGCTTTATAGGAAAAAAAAAACTTAAAAGTATCTAAATTTTGTCAGTCGGTGTCACGATACGAGAGCTGTCATGTACTAACTCCGTGTTACACAAGATACCTTCTCCGACCGAACGATTCGATAATTGAATCGTAGAAGTTCCTTCCTGACTTGAGTGACTATGTACATTTTTTCTACACAAGAAAGAAGAATGGAAAGACTTTGATGATTAAGCTACCTTTACTCCATTGACAATGTGTTTTCTGCAATAATAATACATTAGAATTTGATCACACGTAATTATATACACGTGGATCTCTGAGAAGGGAGAAAGTCTTGTATGTAACGGGTATACCACGCGGCAGTGCTGACGTGGTGTCACGACCTAATCAAATCAAGTCATTTTTAGGGTTATTTTTTTTCATTTTAAGGTTTATTTTTTTCCTTTTAGGTTTTATTTTAAAAATCTTAAAAATAAGTTTTATTAAAAAATATTAAAAATAAATAGATTCTATTAGTTCGTGATACTACATCAATACTGTCACGTGATATACCCGTTACACACAAGACTATCTCATGAGGAGGACACTCTACATATATTTATAGATTTCTCTAAAAGTTTTTTTTTTACATTTTGCCCTTTTTCTATGCACACAAAATTTATTTTTGATAATTATTACTAATTTTCAAAAATTAGCCAACTTAACTAATTTAATTCGAAATTAAAAATTGGAAAAAACTTCAAAGTCAGAAACGTGAGCAAGGCATTTTCAGGTTCCTCGTAAAATTGAGGATTTGAATGTGGAAAGAGTCTTATTAAGTGGGGTCCACACATTGATTCCGATAATTACTTCTCATGGGCTGTCAGGCTGGTGATTTGATATTGCCGTAAATGTTTCATTGTACAAAAATTAATGTTTCACCTCCTCAATTGTTTTCTAAACTTTTTAAATTTTTTGTTTTTTTCGGTGGACAAAAGATACACATAAGTCTAGAAATCGCAGAAGAAAGAATGGATAAAAGGGGCACATGAAGTCCAACGGGTGAGATTGAACACATGACTTCTAGGTTATAGGGCGAGAGCAGTACAAGTTGTATTAAACCTACTTTCTGAGAACGTTTTGACACTGTAATGGAATGGTCCCGAATTCGAGTCACAATGAATAAAAAAACGCGAACCTAGCATAGTACAAAAAAATGCTAATCGGTATTTATTCCGTATAGTAATAGGGCGATATATGAATGTAATCTAAACGGGCATACTTTGTGGTAAGGAGAAATACTAGTGCTATTTCTGTTCTAGGAGAGAGTCCTGTGTGTAACGGTGTTATTATGTGACAGTCATACGTGGTGACACCAGCCAATAAAATCAAGATATTTATTTAAGAATATTTTACAAAACCTAAAAAGGAAAAAAAGACAACTTTAAAATTATTGAATTTGATTGATTAGTATCACCGCATAGACACTTTTACGTGATGATACTGTTACATATAAGACTTTCTCCTATGCTTAGGTTGTGTAATCTCCTTGAAATCTACCTTGTTTGTGTACTTGTATGCATGTGCATGAAAACTGCATGGATTAGTCAGACGAAATTCAGATATCCAATGTATGTTTGGCAGTTAAAGGACCGACTGCAATAGAATAAGGGAACATGGAGGGTTCTGTTCGAGTACCGTTAAATTAAAGAAAATGTTAAGTCGTAAAAATTTAAGTAATACAAAAATTTCTTAGATTATTGGTGGAAATATGAAATTAATGTAACTGACAAGCATGCACGTGATTCAAAGAAAAACGGCTTTACCAGTTACGACGGTAAAGTTTTAACTCACTGAATATGAGGTTATTATAACATAGATTTATAATTAAATATTTTTACGTACAATGTAAAATTTAAATTTAATATCGAAAATTGGAATATATATATATATATATATATTGAATTTAAACACAGTCTTCAAACAAATTAATCCCATTGAGGAAGCGATTTCGACATCCCTTCCCTCTTCCCTTCTTCGTATAATGGGCTGGGCTTGGGCTTTGTTTACTGCTGCCTCTGGGAAAATCCATTGGACTCTTTTGCTTGAATTTTTTTTTCCGATATACAAAGGAGACACGTAAATCTAGAAAAATGAGAAATTCATAAGTGATTCTACATCGCCACGTGATCTGAGAAAATACCAATTAGATTGTGACAAACGTGTAAATTTTTGTTAATCACTCGAGTCGTTGCCATAATTGCCACTAATCAGACAAATTTAATTGATTCTTTCTCACCATGTCATCGTGAGGTGGATACATGGAATGCCACTGGTAAGAATTAAATTAAGGACTTCTTGATCACAGATCGAAGGCGATACTGCTGTACCAAAATTGAATGATGTCAATTCAGTCGCACTGCATTTAGGACCATAAGGTCCTATGTTCCATTTTTTCTCCTCACTGTTACACTCGATATTCAGACATCTAATGGGTCCCAAGTAATACAGATTCGAACCGAGTCAGCACGTTAAGGGGAAAAAAACTCTCAAAATCATACTTTTTTTTTCTATTCACATGACTTAAATCCGATATCTTGTTTAAGTAGAAGAGATATCAAGCTATTTCAATCAATTCATATTGATTACGTTCCATTTTTTTTTGCCAATGGAGTGTTCTACCAGCCACCTCCTTCTCCTGGGAAAAAAAATAAAAGGCTAGTTTTAATTTTTTACCAAATTTTATTTGATTATTGCAATTTTTATATATAAACTTGATTCCCCTACAATAAATACTGGTAGAATTTTAAATTCAAAAAATCAATTTTTATTAATCAAAATATTTAAAATTATCCTTAAGACTATAATTTTAATATGCAATACATGTGTATATATTAATTTGACTCTGAAAAATTACAAATTCAAGAAATTAAAAGTTTATGACTGAAATAATAAAAATGTTATTTACGCCTAAGATTTTAATAGTTAACAGTTTTAAATGAATAGATGTCTTAATAAATATTAAAATAAAATTAATAATTTCTTCTAATGGAATATATTATGGTCGACAACGGTAATAAATTAAATACGTTCGTCTTCAGAATTAAATATAAATATGAAACAAAATTAAAAAAATTTTAAGTGTTGAATAAATAGAACGTGAAAATTTATTATTAACGTCTAATTACTAAAAGGATTTTTTTATGAAAAACAATAAAAAGGTGAATATCTAATGTTTTTTTTATTTAATTTTAGAAACAGTTCACGTCTAATTAATTCACACTTATCATATTATTGTTCACATAACTATGAATATCAATAAAAAAAATTGAATAATCTTAAATTCATAGTTATGAAAAATTTAATAATTATTGTTTTTAGTTTTTTACAGTTGGAAACTTTTAAGCGTTCCTCGTAACAATTTTTCAGCAGATATAAGGACATGAAGATGATATTCAGTGAATATTCATTGGACGATAATGTCACATCGGAATAGCGAATAGCAACTTTTCGACGGACTTTTTTCTGTGAAATTATGGGAAACCTTGTCGCAAATCCGTTTGAGTTCACTGATCAAATTTATTTCTTTTCCATGTTAGAACGTGGTTAATGAATATAATATAATGCATATTTCAATATTGACAAATATGTCAATTTTTTAAATAAATTCTTATAAAATATTTATTAATTTTTTAACACTTATTTTTTTTCCAAATTTATTTCCTCGTCCAGGAAAGCTTTATTATTCAAAAGAAAATGGAGAGGAGGGGTTCAAGTAAATATTCATTGCGTAATACATAACGTGTTCTTTGTGAGGATCTCTTAAATCTTAACACCGTGAAATTTTTGTAGTTTTTAAAAATCAACTTTATACATGTCAAAATTTAAATAAAAATTTATACTATAAACTCGTTAAGTATTACACGCTGAATATTTACCGGAGATTTCGAATTTCATGTCAGGAACCCTCCAATGATATTCACTTTCCTGAGAAAAAAGAAAGGAAAAGCTGCTTCTTCTTTTGACACCTTATGATTTTAACCACTATCATTCTCTCTCTCTTTTTTAAACCTTTTTCCCCAATTTTCATTTTTTTCCATTTCCACATTTTTATGCTAATAATTTTTATCATCCCCCCCCCCAAAAAAAAGGCTTTTGCGCCCATGGTTGAAATCAGAAACAAAAATGAAAATCTCATACATTTGATGCTTGATCAAGTGTAATGTTTTATTTTTAAATTTTCTATAAGAAAAAAGATAATATCATTTTTAATTGATGAATGCGATTATGTCGATAAATTAGAAAAGACGAGTTGTTTGCTAATACAGAGCTTTTACGACATTCATCATATTAAAAATGTGTCGTTTTTGAACAAATGTAATTTAACGTTGAGGATGAAATGCAATGCTATTATTTAATTAGAAAATTTTGAGATTTATCTCTTCATATATTTTACAATTTCCTTTTATCACATTTTCATGCAGAGATGGATTTAGTGGTATGCAGGGGCAATCATCTAATTAAACTCGAGGAAATTCATAAAATATTATATAAATTTTCCTTATTTTATTTACTTTTTATTAAATCATCTTATTTTACCCTTAAAGTTTTACCTCCTCAGAAAAATTTTCTGAATCAGTCCCTGTTCTCTCATACCAATGATCGATGACTCGAGATAGTATCGATAACCGATTCAAAAATATAGATGGAATTTTTTTAAATGCCTACCAAGGATTAAAGAATATCTCATATTTTTGTCGAAAATGATGGCTTAGTACAGTTGGTATTGCTTTCGTCATGTGGTCTAGAGGTCCTGGATTCGATCCCACCTGTGGGACTTTCCATGTCCCTTTTATCCCATCGTCATTCTACTCTTTCTAGTCTATATGCCTCCTATGTATATCGAAAAAAAAGATATCTCTTATTTTTATATTTATTAGTCAGTTTGATTTAGAAGTGGACAAATCAATTATATCTGAAAAGAGTTACTGGTTAAGTGGCAGTAGCTACCCTTATTTTGTCTTTTTTTATTTTATTTTTAAATGTAGGAAATTTTCAATATATATATATATATAAATATTAGGATAAACTTTTGGGAAGAAATTTAAAATTAGAGGGATGGCATTATTATTTTTTGCAATTTTCCTTTCGAAGTTTTATTGTAGTAATGATGTCATTATGACATCATGAATTTGGTTAATATAATGGAAAGTATAATGCAACAGAATAATCTAGCATTTGCATAAGTACGCAACATCGCTATTTCGGTAGACATCGATATGATAAGGCAGATTCTCGGTAAATCTTAATGAAATTTAAGTCGATTCAGTGTAAGAAATTGAATAACTAATTGGAACATGTGTCAATTTTAGCACACAGAATACCCGAAATCTATATTCGGACAAGATCATTAACTTTATCGTCCGGTCTCCAATTTATAATTTCACGAACTCTCAATTGAAACAGCAATTATACATAATTAATTATAAAATTAATTAAATATATTATAAGTTTACCTAGAGTTAAATGTAATTTTAATAAACTCTACATTAAATAACTATGCTAAATTAATAAAAAAATTGAGAAAATCTTCTGAAAATCGACCATTTAGTTGTAGTTAAACCTATAAAAGATATAGGAACAACTTTATATTAATTATAAAATCATTGATATGGTAAGAAAAAAGATGAAAAGGTTCGATCGCGGTTCGATTGCTAAATTTAACAAGATCTGGTTTGAATTTAATATTTTAGAACTGATCCTATATAAAATAGAGTCCGGGTACTCTGAAAGGCACCCTGACCAGGCAAACTCCTATCAATACTGTAATGTAACATAGCATAGTATTTCAATTTTGTCCCAAATACATTTCACTATGAATACACAAGAAGTTTTGTTCTTGAAGAGCTGATGATAATTTTTTTTTACATATGACATCTGATATCTAAAAGTACAATAGGCCCTGATTAATTTAAATTTGAGCAAGGTCGGTCCACTTTTTTTATCAGTAAAAAAAAGAAAAAAAAGTGGGCCGGCCCACTTATAAGTAAAGTTCTCTCAGCATGAATTTTCTCTATTAACAATATTCGAACTCAAAACCTTAATTAAGAGAAAGTGGTGTTTTACTATCTCAACCAATGTGTTTTACCATGTCAACCAGCCTGTCTTTCCTATTCTACCCATTGTGCATAAAAAAGTTAAGTTTAGGCGTTGTCTACCTTTAAAGAATTAATTTTCCATTTTCCTTCTCATTTTCTAAATCTAATGTTCAGTATAAATGTGTAAAAGTGTGTTTTCTAATGTGCTAAATTAGAAAATTTTGTGTTTTATGATATATAAAGCAAAGGTATAAATTAAAAGCTCAAAATTAAATTATTTAAGCAATAAAAAACTTATACATGGTAAAAAGAATTATCATAAATAAAAAGTTTTAAAAAATAAAAATAAAATAATGAGCTAAAAAGCGGGGAACTATTCAATATCTATTTATATTTTATATGGAAATACACCACATCTTAATATGTGTTTCACTTTTTTCTAAATTACCCGTTAACAAATAAAAGTTAATTTTACTATTTAGTATATTAAGAAAAAACAGGGATATTATAGTAAATTACATAACTATCTACCTAATTAGCTCTCTTCAGTGTCCCTTTCTCTCTCTTCTCTCTTTTATTTCACTATCACTTTTCTCTATTTTTCGAAACTATTTTGGATGGTCCTACATCACAATAACTTATGCGGAAGAACCAATCAAACTATTTTGATTAATAATAGTTATGACAACTGCTCAAGTGATTAGTACAGATTTGCTTATTAGTCACATTTTAATTGATGTTTCTCCTCACGTTATATGGCAAGGTGTGATCAGCTAAGAATTTCTCATAAAATCGATTAATTCTTATCTCTCAATTTGTCATTTAATTTTCACATTTAAATTATCAAAAATTTACAAAGTTGAGACAGTAATTATAATAAAGTTTCTCTTTATTTAATTATCGACATACTTACTTTTTCACTAATTTTATTAAATAATAAAATTCGTGCTTAACATGAGTTCATCTCTATGATATATAGGTATGAGAAGTGGAAAAGAGAGTTTTTCGAGAGAAATATTCCTATTGCACGCAAGTGAACATGTTATTTAATATTTTTGTTAAATCTTTTTTTTTAATCTTAAAAATTTCACAAGTAAACATGCCCTTAATCTATACTATTATATACAAATATTTAGAAAGTTTGGTGTCATTTTCATTTTTCATATTTGTTCTCAATCTAATTTACATCTTAAAATTTATAACATGAATTTGATTTCCAAATTAAGAGTAAACTAATAATTTTTTTTATCATTTTCCTCTTATACCATATCTACGATTTTAACAGCAAACATCTTTCATTAACTGCCTAGATTCTCTCATCATTTTAGCAGCAAAAATCTTTCACATTTTTTAAACAAATGATTAGAAATTGTAAAATTGAAAAGGTAAAATTGACATAATATACCAATGCAACTGAGATTGCTCTACTTACTACTATAAATTAACGGATTTCAAATAAATTAAATTATGATAAATTATAAATAAACGATCTAATTATACGTACCTATTCCTGTATTTTATATTTTTTTACGTGTATAGAACGGGTACGTGTCTAGTGTTTCTTATGCCTAAAAGTGATAAAGGTATGATATTAAAATTGGAAAATACTAACTTGTTAACCACTTTTTTCTCCATCACACACACACCCTTTAATTCCATTTATTCTTCTCCCCCACACATTTCTTCAAGATTTTGACATTCTTGTTCATGTTCATGGTCGATCAACTCATGCACTCAAATTGGATATCCCAATTTTATTTTCTCGATCCTTTTTTTAAATTTAAAGAATCTTTGTTCAGATAGTTAATCGTACTAAGTTACCTGCTTCAGTCTTGAATGAATTTGGGTCGCTGATCGGTTGGATTAAGATAACACATACTCTACGTAGCATGAGTTAGCAATACAATACTATAAATAGAAAGCACGACTTGTGGTACTACCAAGGGCAGTTGTCTAGTGATCCAAAACTCGCTCCCATGCGATTTTGTGAGGTCGAGATCTCTAGTTTGAGTCTCGCTTTAAGCAATATTGCTAGAGGAGGCTCTCGGGTTTGGGTCTTGACGGACACCGACTCATTGGACTATACTAGGCCTCTTATAATGTTACGTTGACGGGGTCAGTGCTGGTACTGTTTGTTTAGTTCATCCGATATGTTCGTGATTGAATACGAAAATTCGACATTACATAGTGAGATGGCTGATTTGTTACTACTGATGCACTCATTTTTTTATTTGAAAAAAATGACTTCTTGTGAAATTATCACTTGAATTGTATCTATAGCTTTGATTATATGATTGATTGAGATTATATGGCTATGATCCAATCCAACTCATTGGTGGGAGCAGACAAGACACACAATATTCTACTAACAGATCAGCACAACATAGAATATAATTTGAGGCCAAGAATATTTGCCCAATTATTAAATAATATTTAAAAATAAAAATAAATAAAACTTAAATATAAAAATATGGAGGGGAAGAAAACGGAAATTTAAAAAAAAAAAGCTAGAGTTGCATATGGCTGAAGGGGAGAGAAGCTATCTCCTCTCTTTTATTTCCATTCCTTTAAAATTGGACCCCAACTTTTTCCTAATTTGAAAAATTGCCCCAGCCTCCCCCTTTCTCCAATATTTCCATCCTTATCAATTTTTTTTTTTCTCATTTTTCTAAATAGTTTTCAATTCACATCTTGTAGAAAATCATTGTTCACTTATTTCAGCCCTATCTTCCTTGCTCTTGCCTTGCCTCGGCCTTTGATAATCCTCTACAGGTCTGTATTCCTCGTAACGTCTGCTTCCCTCTGCATGACCGACCTCTTCTTCCTTAATCTCTCTCTTGTCTCCACCATTACCTTCAGGGATGGATTCAACAGGAAGCGCGAGTGGCGATTGTCTACTTGAACTCAGAAAAATATGTGATTTCTTGTGCAATTTTCATTGATTTTATCTATAATTTTATTAAATTATCTTATTTCACCCATTAAAAATATGTTGTTCTATTTTTCCTATAACTTGAGTTTTGAACCATCGATTTTTTATCAGTAAAATTTCCAAGTTTTCTCTATTAATTTAAGCAAACACATGAGAATTTTGGTCTCATTTTTGTATTCCAAAAATACCCTTCTCAAAAGTAATTATCATAAAATAATAGAAGATTAGATATTATTGGCATTACAAAATTTAATGTGTTTATCGATATTTTTAACTTTTCACGATTCTCTTAACTGTTCCCATGATCCTCTAAACAATTTTCACGATTCCCTTAACCATCCGATTCCCTTTTCCACTTTCTTGATTCTCCTACCATTTCCATCTCCTTTCACCCTTTTAAATTTCAGTCTCCTCTCAGTACAAATTAACTTTAACAGTTTCTTTTATTACAATTATAATTTATTATTCATTTTCACTCTTTTTTAAATGATAAAACCGTGCGTAGCACGGGTATAGAGATACTAGAGGTCTGAGATTCCAAGCCTCCACAAAATATAGCTAAGAGCATGGGCAGTGGCATTTTTGTTCCTAGGTATCCATTGTGCAGACCAACTAGCAAAGATATACATAAAAAGCAAAAAAATTCATTAACTATTAAATTGTTCTGATTTTTAAATTGAAATTATTTATTTGAGTTGTTACGTCAGTAAACTCTCATTTAACACTCACATCACTTGTTATATAAGCAAAATGTACTTAAAATAGTCCAAGTTCGAGGATTTGTTTAATATTCTTATGATTTTTAATTTTAGTACCAAAATGTTATAATAGGCAAAAGTTTTGTGCCTTAATGGCAATTTTTTCATGAATTGTAGACAAAGGGAGGAATGGAGGAAAGAGAAGATCTGGGGTGATTTTTCAATATAAGAAAAATTGGGGGCTTTTTTCAAATGGATGGAAATAAAAGAGTGGAGCTATTGGAGCCATGTCTAGTTTCATACTCGATTTTACGGTCCAATAACTAAACCGCCTAATAAATACATAATTCGATTTAGCCATTTATATATTCGGTTTCTGTATCGTATAATTCTGATCGTTCTATCTGCCTAGAAGTGGTATAATAATTTAAAACTCACTCTCATATGGTTAGGTGAGGTCAATATTACAGGTTCGAATCTCCGTCTGAGTAAAATGGACTAGAGGGGACTCTTGAGTCTTACGTTGATGGATACTGATTTCTTGAATTATACAAAACCTTTAGTGTTTCTATATTGTCGGAGTCAGTGTTAATACCGATTATTTAGTTCGTCTGATATATTTATAATTAAATATAAAAACTCAAACATTATGGTATGGGATAACCGAATTATCATTACTACTGTTTTTCTTTTTATTTATAGAAAAAATTGATCCTTCTTTAAGCAAATGCTACCTTCATGTAT
>JAOYND010234588.1:0-13478 GCA_025802135.1 Lagerstroemia fauriei
GGGAGGGAGGACGACGGCCAAGTCCGTAGATAGGGAGAGAGAAAGAGCAGGGAGGAGGCAGAGAGATCAAGAAGAGAGGGAGACGACACGATCAAGGCAATGATGACTAGGAAATACGGGAGATGGATACCACAGGCGACTGAGCCGGCACGACCGAGAGAGAGAGGACGTGGTTACGGCTTCGATGAGCGCAATGAACACAGAGTCTTCGAGTGGCGGCCATTGCCGGTGTGAATAGTGACCGACACCTGGGAATAAAGAGAGAGAGAGAGGCGACAACGGCCACGAATGACTTCTCCGCCTCATAACAGCCGCCCCGCAATTCTAGTGATGGGTTCGTGTTCTCCGCAACCGTCGAAGCCGCAACCACGTCCCATCTCACAGTCATAGTCTCATTCTCAGCTGCCTGCGGTAGTCGCCTTCCGTCGCCACCCAACGCCGCCTGGCTATCCTTGTTGTCCCGACTTTGCTCTCCACCGCTGCCCACTACCGTTCTTCTTCCCCTCTTCCTTGTTCCGTCCGTCTCTTCTGTTTCTATTTTTCTTCATTTTTTATTTTACTTCATTTTCTTTTCTTTTCTTTTCTTTTATCCTTCCTGACCCCTCAACTTTTGGCTTGTCAAAATTAAACCCAGCTGAGCTTTTCTCTATAAATAGAGCCATTCATTCACTTTAAATCCATACTCTCTACACTCTCTTGAATTAGACTCATGTGTTGAGTAAAAATTCAAGAACATACATTCCATCCCAAATTAATTGGTTTTCGAATTCGTCGTCCGTCTAAGCCTGAGCCCAAGCCTATCATCAAGTTCAAATTCATCACCGATCCGAGCCCGAGCTCAATACCGAGGTCAAGTCCCTCACCAATTGAGTTCAAGCTCGTCGCTGATCAACGAGCCCAAGTCCTAGCCCGTAACCAATTTCGAATCTATCTCTTATTCGAGCCCGCGACTGAGTCTATCCCTGAGCTCAAGTTCCGCTCACACCTTGCCATCACTACAATTCCGGTCATAGGTATAATTTTCTTGATCAGGATTTAAATAACATCCTTGAAAATTAAGATTTTCTAAAATGATTGTTTCGTGAAAGATGGAAAAATATATAATAAAAAAATGATAACAAAAAATGAGGTGCACATTTTCTTGTAGGTAAATTCGAATTATCCTCAAAAAATTAGAAACCTTGTTAGTTTGGATTTTAAGAGTACATATAGTATAGTTTATCCTTTAAGAAAAAACACAAAAATGGTAAAAGAAAAAGTAAAAAATAAAACTAAAAAATAAAGAAAGTTTTTGTTAGTAAGGTGGGGAATGACTAGAAATTGAGTTGTGAAAAATCGCAATTATGAAACGTGTTGTCAAAAATTTGATTTTGCAAACTTTTTACACTGCCTCAATTCAGTCCAGCCTACATTTCATGAATTATCATATCAGCCCCTGAGGTTATGTTTGGTTTAGAGTAGTCCTTAGTTTTTGTAGGGTCTAGGGAATGGTCCTTGAACTTTTCGGAGCATTACAAATCAGCCTTGGACATTTTTACCAAACTTTTTAATTCGGTCCAAAACTTTTGTAAAATTACAAATCAGTCCCTGAGAATTTTGTTTGATTTAGGCTAATCCTGTGTTTGTAGGGTCTAAGGGAATGATCCTTGAATTTTTCGGAGCTTTACCAATTGGCCTTAGATGTTTCACCGAACTTTTCAGTTCAGTCCAGGATTTTTGTGAATTTACAGATCAGCCCCTACAATTTTGAATCAGTCCAAAAAATTTTACAGGGCCTAGAACTTCCTGAAATGCTTCAAATCAGTCCTTGGGATATCTTCAAGTCTTGTAAAACTAGACCAAAGCTTTCTTGGATTTTTGCTCGAGTCCCTGATCGATTTAATTCAATTTCTATATTGTTCCCTAAATTTCGGATATTTAACTCCTTAATTTTAAGTTTTTTTTTAGAATTACGCCAAAAATGAATAAATTGACCGTACTTGATTTGATCAATGGTATTGGTGGTGATGATTGATGTATATTGTTCAACTGTACACGGGATTGGGGGAAATACATGTAATTGAGTGCGCTAATGTAATGGCGTGGGTAGTGATAGAGAGAGATGATGATGAATGTGTGTAAACCAGATAATAGTGAAACCCTTTATTTTATGCGCTTAGATTAGGACGATAATGGCATGCTAGGAACGTGGTACGGATTGTTGATTTACACTTTGGACCATCAATTGGAACTTCGATTAGGGCAATAATTGGACAAAGTAAAATGTGCAAGTAAACAAATGACCTAAACTTAGGGACGAGTACCAATTTTGGGCATGTCTCGGCTCACGAGTTTCAAGATACATAACCGGACCTCCAGACTCAAATCTCGGTTTCAAGACCGACAAATACATAGGTGGTTAGTATCATGATCACTCAATAATTTAGGCGCCTAAACAACTTTAATAAATAGTTTAGTAGCGACTCCAATCCAATCCAAAGGTAGGCCTCGTGCGTACCTAAATTGATTCTTTTTGTCAAGTCGGAATTTTCAACGTCTGACAATAGCACTTCACCAGTGTCGGCTTACGACACATGTACCTTATGGCCCCAAGCCTATTTATTCATCATCAGGTACTTGTGAATCGCGCTCCTTGAATGGTCTTCATTAGTCCTTCCAGCGTCTTGGCCATGACGAACATCGATAATGGGCTTCTAGAGGTCTTCGATGAAAGTAGTGGCCCCTTCATTGCGCTCATCTTGTAGGAAGTGTTGAGCCACTAGGAAGGCTAGACTAGAAGCAGGATTGGTTTCATCTTCACCCCGTCTAGTATGAACCCTCCGTTAGGTCTCTAGGTTGGAGTCTGAAGTAGCTTCATCAATACGGCTTTTTGTCCTTCACATCGACAATGGTGTCGCGTCATCACTGAGCATGCCAAAAATTTGTTGCCAAGGGGATACAATCTAAAGATCTTGCGAAGGAGTAAGCAAATCCTCCGATTTGCTTTTTTGGACTTGTTCTCGATGAGGGCTTACTCTTGGTCGAGGAGTGGATCCACTGGGTCTTTTGGCTTGATCTGACTGGTCCGTTGAGGTCTCGAACAAGGGGCTTGTGTGGCTTCTCAATCTCAAAAGAGTGCTATTGTGGAATCACCAGGGCCTATGTGTGGGCTTTGAATTGCTGAGTCCACTTTTGGGTTTCGAAAGGGATCTAGAGAGCTTGGGCTTGTTGCTCTTGGTTGATGTGGAAATATCGAGGCCTGGGCTTGATCCAATCTGATGATCTGATTAAGTCTTGAAGATCTCGAGTTTGGCAGAGCTCTTTATGTAGTTAATTTATAAAGAGGAGTCACTCTATTCATTGTGCTTGCATCTGATTGGTTGATCAGAGTTGATCGTGATTGCCCATCTTGATTGTTATGGATAATTATTTGATTTTTTTAAATAATATCTTGTATAACTCCCCAAATTTTTTGTTGAGATAATATCCATGAATAAGTATTGTGTAACTTCCTAGATTTTCTATTGAGATAATATTCACAAGGTTCTTCGTCAACTCGACCCCGACATCCCTGTCCTGTACTGTATGCTCTTGCTGAAGGCATCCACTGTTTTGCTCAATTTAGGGGATCAATATCGATTACAACCTCCATGAAATGACTCGTGCATTTCTGCCCTTTTTCTAGTTTATAACTTCCCTAAAATTGTGATAAGAATTGCCTCCTAAGATTGTGGAATGTATCGATCGACCTTGGTGGCAAGGAGTAGAACCATGAAAAAACTGCTCCTTCCAGGGCTAAGGGGAAGAGTCGGCACATGTGAGTCTATGTAATCCCCCTTGCTATCATGTCCGAGAAAAGCGTAGATGAGACCGGTTCCATTCCCATTCTAAAGATACACAAACACTCAGGGTAAGTTGGAAAAGGGGGAATGGGGATGTTGAGTGCCTAAAGGGTGAAGAGTGAGTTGGAGTCATCCTCACAAGTCGGTACTTCCCCTTGTTCAATGCTTAAAGGCATTCTCAACTTGCACCTTGAATTGTTTCTCCAGGGAAGGGGAAGTTGAAGTCAAATGTTGAGTAGGGGCTAGTCGTACCTTTTAGGCATGTACAGTGTTGGTCTACATCGTACTAGCGTGGCATTCCTCTTAGTTTGTAGCTTCTCCCAAAAAATAATGCTAATTTTATGGGACTTCAAGCTGTCCACAATTTCGACACAATGAACCACCTCGCACTGGCATGGGCTAAAGAGCATCGTCACATCCCCTCTCAATCTGCGGGAGCCTTGGGCATGACCATGCTCAACTCGGGGTTGAAAGTGGCCTATTAAGGGCTGACATGGTAGGGCTTCTCATGTGTCGTAGGCATGATTAGGGGTTGACTATTATCAGAAAGCTCGACTTGGGAAGTCGATTGTGTGGCTTGGCGGAAAAGCACAGGGATACCCGACTCGAGAAGTCAACCTTGTTAGAAGTTGTTAGGGGAGAGAGCTGACTCGAGGAGTTAGTCTTCTAGAGGGCCAGGTTTGGATGGTATTATGCTTCGATCTACAACACTAGTCATCTAAAATCTTCAAATGAATATTTCTAATTTGCTACTAATGCTCCTAACATTTCATGCACATACTAAAATTTTTTATTCCCATAGTTTAGCAGTAGAGATAAACTAGATATGTTAAAGACAGGGAGGTCTGAGTACTGAAGCAGGCCCTGGGACATAAAACACAACAGGCTAGGCCATGTCCAGGCTCAGGTTCGATCTTGGTCTGACGAGCAAAGAGCTCCATATGAAACCTTCGGAGAAGACATCTACTAAGATATGTGAGAAAAGAAGATAACAGCCTCAAAAAAACAAATTGTACAGAGACGAACTATCAGGGCATTCACCCTCGAATTGGGGTAAAGACTGTTCCTATTGACACATTTATACGGAACAGAGAAAGAGGTCTAAAGAGCTTAAGAGTCTCAATAACCACAAGATCACTTGCAACATTATCATATGGCGATCAAATGACAACTAAAAGGAGAATAACACCCCTCGAACATTCAATTAAGAAACTCACATCTTTAGCTTGAAAGAATCAATGGAATGGAGCCTCACCATGGCTGCAACTCCCTCCAAGAGATGGCACACTGCTCATAGTTTAACAGTGTAAATTCCTAGGTCTATAGTTTAAGTAGTTCAGATTATTGACGTGCTTTAAAGAGACTAATTTAATATGGCAAAATTTGATAGAGGAAAGCTAATCGATAGAGGAAAGCTAAAATTTAATTAACCAATTAATACTTCAGATATTACATTAAAGAAGTATCTCTCATGATCACATGCTAACTTGCTTCAGAAAATCACATCTGCAGCTGCAAAATTAAAGCATAGCAATAAAATCATTGACCAAACATTTGTTTTTACAAGCAAACAAAAGGGGACCTTTGTACAGTGCCATGGCTGCAACATACCAGAGTCGCCACGCCAAGATACAAATGATTCTCCAGTGCTCGTCATTGCTCCCTTGCATACTTGCTTATCAAGGTACGAACAATTTCCCCGAGAATTTTCCTCACAAGATCATCACTGCTCCCTTGCTTACTTGCTTATCAAGGTACGAACAGTTTCCCAGAGAATTTTCCTCACAAGATCATCACTGCTCCCTTGCTTACTTTAATGATCTAGGACTCAAGGAAGCCCACTTTTCCTTGCTTCTGATCTGCCCAAGAAAAGCTCAGCTCCTCAATAGTATAGTATGGTAGCAAATTGTTAGTTGTTATTCCATTGGCTTTTTTTATTCCATTCTTTTACCAGATAAGTCTCTCTCTATATATATCTATATATAAATCAAGATTCGGATAAAACACATGTTAAAGTTCCAAGCCAGGACAAGACTCGGAACCTGAACCCCACTGAGGCTGTGAGACATGCCAGAATCGCCAAGCCAAGATAGGGGGTCAAGGTCAATTCTTAAAATCTTTTCTTGAAATATCAGATGCTTCATTTCAATCTGGGCAATCATAGAAAAGTGAGAGGACAACAGATCATAGAAAACTGTGAGGACAACAGATCATAGAAATCTAATAGGCAAAAGAATTTAAACATCCCAATGAATTTGCGAAATGAAATACCAAAAAGGACCACCAGACATTTACTCCACCATCTCCAAGCCAAAACAAGAGTCGGCAACTGAATCCTGCCAAGGCTGCGAGATAGTCAGAATTGCCCAGCCAAGAAAGTTAGTTCCTCAAAATTTTCCTTGAAACATCGTTGTTTCATTTGATTCAGGGAAGTCATAGAAAACTGATAGGGCAACAAATCACAGAAATCTGAGAGGGAAAAAGAGTTTAAACACCCAAATGAATTTGTGAAATGAAATACCAAAAATGATCACCTGAGATTTCCTCCACTACCTCCAAGCCAACTGAAAGCTGCCAAGGCTGCAAGACACCAGAATCGCCCGGTGAAGATAGGATGATTTCTACAAATTTTTCTTGAAAAAATCAATATTTCATTTTAATAAGTAAGGGAAATCATAGAAAACTGAGAGGGCAACCAATCATAGAAATCTGAATGGGCAAAAGAGATCACACATCCCAATGAATTTGTGAAATTAAATACAAAAAGATGAACACCTAAAATTTCCTCCACTATCTCCAAGCCATGATAATACTCAGCAACTGAACCCTGCTAAGGCTGCGAGACATGCCAGAATCACCTAGGCGAAATAGGTTAGATCTTCAAAGTTTTTCTTGAAATATCGATGTTTCATTTGAACCGGGGCAATCATAGAAAACATATAGGGAAATAGATAGTATAAATCTGAGGGCAATTTGTGAAGAGAAATACAAAAAAGGATCACCTGACATTTACTCCACCATCTCCAAGCCAAGATAACCCTGCCAAGGCTGTAAGACATGCCAAAATTGCCTAGCCAAGGTACGCTCAGTTTTTCAAAACATCTCTTGAAATATCGATGTTTCATTTGAATCCGTTCAATTATAGAAAACTGAGAGGGCAACAGATCATAGAAATCTGAGAGGGCAAGAGAGATTAAACTAACCCATTGAATTTATGAAATGAAATACCAAAAAAGACCACCAGAGGTTTCCTTCAATATCTCAATGCCAAGACAAGACTTGGCAACTGAACCTAGCCAAGGCTGCAAGAGATGCCAGAATCGCCTAGCCAAGATAAGGTCAGTCTTTCAAAACTTTTCTTGAAATATCAACTGATGTTTAATCATGGAAAACTGAAAGGCCAACAGATCATAAAAATCTAAGAGGATAGTAGAGAATAAATAGCATGACAAATGTGTGAAATAAATATAAGAAAAGACCACTAGAGATTTCCTCCACTATCTCAACTTGATAACTGAACCTCGCCAAGGCAACGAGACACACCAGAATGGCCGAGCCAAGATAGGATAAGTTTTTAAAACTATTCTTGAAATATCGATGTTTCATTTGAATTGGGTTAATCATAGAAAACTGAGATGGCAACAGATCATAAAAAATTGAGAGGGCAAAAGAGATTAAACGACCCGATGAATTTGTGAAATGAAATAACAAAAAAGACCACCAAGGATTTCCTCCACTATCTCAATGCCAAGACAAGACTCGGCAATTGAACCCCACCAAGGCTGCGAGACATGCCAGAATCATCTAGCCCAGATAGAGTCAGTTCTTCGAAACTTTTCTTGAAATATCGATGTTTCATTTGAATCGAGTCAATCATAGAAATCTGATAGGGCAATAGAGACTACCCAAAAGACCACCAGAGATTTCCTCTGCTATTTCTCAATGCCAAGACAAGACTTGGCATCAGAACTCTGCCAAGGCTGCCAGAGACGCCAAAATCGCCTAGCCAAGATAGGCTCAGGTCAAATTTTTTCTTGAAATATCGATGTTTCAATTAGGGGAATCATAAAAAACTGAGAGGACAAAAGAGATTAAACATCCCGACTGTAAAACATCCATAAGGCCTATAAAGCCAGGGCGGTCCCATACCCATCTAAATTGAGCTTATAGGCAGTACCTCAATTCGCTGTTTCAATAATTGACTTCTCACATGGGATTTATTTCTCAATACCATTGAATTTGCTTAATGCAATGCCAAGAAGGATCAGCAGAGATTCCTCCACTCTCCCAAGCCAAGACAAGACTCGGCAACTGAACCCCGCCATGGCTGCAAGACACGCGAGAATCGCCTAGCAAGGATAAGGTCAATTCTTCAAAATTTTTCTTGAAATATCCAAGTTTAATTTGAAATTGGGGCAATCATCATTCAATTGTTAAAACTTTTGGCAAACTTGTAACCTGGAAAGATGGTAGGAACCCCGCCATGGCTGCGGCTCAGCCCCCATAGCCACCACACCAAGATACGGATGGTTCTCAGTAAATTGGCCTGACATTTCAACCATTCCGTTTTCTCCGCAGCCCAATTGGCTTACTGCACGCGTCTCCGATCTCCAATGCCCAATCAATATCTACACATTCGTAGTCTTTTCCACGAGCGTGTCACCAACGCGGTAGATCGATTAAGAAGTGAAATCGAAGATATGGAAGGAAGAGGAATAGATCAGAGGAGAGTGGGATTGCAGAGAGTCTTCGGAGAGAGAAGAGCGACCGCCAGAGCAAAAGCCGGCGATCACTCCCCAAGAGCAAACCCTTCTCCGACTCAAGTCGAGAGGCAAATCAACGAGGTCTGAGAAATTCGAACTGCAACGACACAAAACAAGAGAATTTTGGGGGTATAAATACCCTCCTGAGAAAGCTGTATTGCCAGTTTTACCCTTCTGGTTGTCGGCTTGGTTTATGGAATCCTGCCGTTGGATGAGGGTACTTTCGAGACAAAGTAAAACATGTGACTTCTTTCACTACAAGAAAATTTACTTTTATCGACAAATAATTACTGACAAAGGGACTATCGATAAATTTTTTGAAGTATTTTCATCAAATTTCTAACAACAAAGGACCTTTTCACCAGTTGAAAATAATTACATAAATATATTGACAAATTACTGATAAAATACCGATAAAAAATATTAGTTGCTAGGTATCTGCCAATTAATTAGTCTGAAGTTTATTGAAACTTTTCAATTTTTACTTTACTAAGTTATTGATGACATGGTGGAAGGAATTTCGTTGGTATTTTGCACAATTAATTACCGACAAGAATGTTACTGATATTTTCGACTAAATTATTTTACTGAAATTTATAGAAAGTTTCTAACATTATTACAGGAAATAATTTATATGTATTGACTATTCAAATTTTACTAAGTTGTTGATGACCATTTTTTTTTAATTTTTGATATTTTCATCACCAATATTTGTTAGAAAATGTTACATTATTATATTGACAAAATTCTAACAAATTATTGACAAATATTTTAGCCGATTAAGAAATGCCAATAATATTGTACAATTTATTTAATTTGGACAATTTATCAATAATATGGTAACTTGTATTTTATCGGTATTTACCAACATACTTGTCGTACATATATTTGTCTGAAATTTCAAGTACATACCAAAATACTGACTACGTCATTGAACAAATTTTGCCAATTTTTTAAATAATTAAAAGTTCAATTGATGTATGCAATTTTTGAAAATTTCACGATGTTATGGTAGGAAATAATATATCTTTGACTTTTTAGTATAGAAATATACTAATATATAATTTCAAAATTTATTTCAGAAATCTGACATAAATTTACGTCTTTGTCTAGTATTTTTGTTAAATATAAAGAGGAACGACATTATTTATGAAATTATTCTCCTAATATAATCAGAAAGAATATTCACCTTATAAAAGTTACATGCAATGCAAATTAAAAATTTTTCCGCATCATTGTATCATCATCAACTTATTATGGCAATTACTTTCTTGATAACATAATTATTTATGAATTTTAGAATTTTCTTTTATGTGAAATTTATGTTATCAATATAGTTTTACTTAATAATCAATGTTCTTAATCTATTATTTAATTTTTATTTATGAATATGTTATGATTTTAACATGGATATTAGTCATTTTTTTTAATAAAGTTTTTACATTGCATAACTTCTATATATTTTTAATAAATTTAATTATATACATAAACAAAATAATTATAGATGTATATTCCTTCGCATAGAGCTTGGCTATATAAAGGTTTCAGATTGACCATAGGGGTATTTGCTAGAATTCATAAATGGGATTAAAACATTTTATAAGGCATGCTTCTGGTTGATGAAAAAATACATGGAAAGACTGTATGTCTATGTATAAAGTGTTATAAAAAAGGTAGTTTATTATCGCAAGATATGTGAAGGAACATCTATATAGATGTGGTTTTAGACCTAACCTAATTATTGGTATTGGATGACCATGGAGAGGGATAACAAAATTCTGATATTTTCAATAGTAATAGCGGTGAATTAAATTAATACTTGGTCCATTTTACTATTATTTTGGATTGTATTGTTGGTACCAATACATGTATCATTTTTATGCTATTATTATCTCTTTTTATTTAACCACTAGAGCACGAATAAATAAATTCCTAAAATAATATTTAAAATAATTAATTATAGAAACAAAAAATTATTTAGGAAATGAAAAATGTAGAGTGAGAGGAGTAGGAGCAACCTATTGAATATAAAAAATAAAATATTAATTATAATGTAAATTCTCCTACATAGATATTTGCTATAAGTTAACAAAAAGGTTAATATAATCTTGTTCCATTCTACCAAAATTTGAGAATCAAATTTCAACTTTCAATTAAAATTTGATTCAATGTTCATCAATGAAATTATCATTTTCTTTTGTTTCTCTCCTTTTATTTTCTTATAAGTTTATGTGCCTTCTTTAATTATTTCAGAAATTTTCTATGCAGTCCCTATATTCTGTGAAATATTATATTATGATTTAATATCTCACACAATATCTCTGTTATAATATTATTGATAAAATTTGTACCAAATTATCCTCTAAAAATAGACTATAATGAAATATTTAAGGTGAAAATGTCTTTTAATAATATTAAAAAATTAATCAAATTTCAATCTATAATCTGTATTTAAATTATCAATATTATAAATTAATTATTATAAAGATCCCAAAAGGAAAATTGCACGTAAATATTAATTTTTTATTTATCATAATGGATCTAATTGGCTATAAATGTCTTCAAAATTAATAATTAATCAACTTATAAATCACAATCAATGGCCATCTATATAAGTATATAAAGGGGAATTAATTATTGAATTGAAAAGGAAAATGCTCAAGAGAAGAAATTGACAAATCGGGAATACTCATATACGAGAAGTTATGCATAATATTTAAGGTGATCAAGTATTTAAAGGAAAATAAACATAATTAGAAAAAAAATTAATAACGATGATAAAATATACTTACTTTTTCTAACAATACATCCATTCTTTTTCTTCATTATCAAATGTATATCATCATCTTCATTAGTTGCTTTTCTTGACTGAAAGTAAGATCAAATTTTCTGGCTATTATCACATATTTTATTGCGAAGATACAGTCGGTGACGATTATTATTAGTAGTGTAAACAACTAATTTCGGCCCGGAAAGAATCCGAACTTCATATTTGAGAAAAATGGACATGCTCATGCAGATGGACAATTATGACGATGGAGGTCAAATTTAACTTCTCAAATGTCGTAAAATTAGATGAAATTTGATCTCATCACGAAGAGCACTGAATAATTTTTTAATTCGATATATCTCAGGACCTGGGGTTCAACTGGCTCGGGCTGACCATGCTTCATTTTTTAAGATTTTATTATTTTACATTTTAATTTGTTGCCAACCTTTATTTATACCTACTTATTTCTATATTTTTACTTTTATCCTTATATAAAAAAAGGGAAGAAAAGGCTAAAAAAATGTTAAATAAAAAAAGAAAATAAAAAAGGAAAAAAAAGAAAATCCAGGCAGAGGACTTTCGTCCTTGTTTCTTCTTCTGCATGCCGCCCAAATCACGCCAAGGAAAAGCTCTGCTTCGCCGCCTCGGCTGCTGCTCTACAGCCCGTAGCTGTGACCCGCCGCCTGACAGCCGGATTCTCTGGCGGTCAGTCCCCTCTGCATCACTCTCCCTCTTCCCTTTAAGATTGATGTTCGTAGCAGCGAGAGAGAGGGGGGAACCCACGACATCCTTGGGATCTGGCGAGCACCGAGCTCGGAATCCTCCAGCTTCTCTGTTCGGTCTCCCCATTCGGCTCCATTGCTTTCTCCGATTAGTTAGTCCAGGGACGAGCCACAAGCCCACCTGCGACCACACTCCTTGTCCAAGCCACCAGAATCACCGACCGGAGCCATTGACAGACCCGCGCCCTCCTCTGTCAGGGACCCTCAGTACTGACGTTGGTCGACGTGTCACTACCGTGCCCAGTGCTGCATACTACGACCGAGTCTGTTGGTGCTGAATGCTCACCGACTGAGTCCCTTCACGTTGCACTAATGGGAGCTCTCCCGTCTGCTGACCTGGTGCACTCTGCCGCTCATGAGCCATCGTCCTGTCTGGTAAGTCAGGTAAATCCCGAGACCTACCCTGATTTCTTTAGGAAGGAACATGATCACCGAACTGTCGCGGATTGTTGGAGCGCCATATTCTATTGAGTTGATGTCTGCTTTCAGATGACGGGGTATTCAGTGTTTAAACTGTTTGGGTTGGCTTGATCTCGTGGCTGTTCATTGATATTGTTTGGTGTATTGACTGCTGAAACTTCGACTGTTGTAGTCTGATTCTCGTTATTCTCGTTAATGACACCGTGATGCCCCCTGCTATGACAAATTGCATCATGGCTCGTTTCTGTCACTTTCTGATATTGCTATCCATTGTGTGAACATGAACATTTAAACCTTGCCTGTCTAAGCTTGTTGTCCCCTGGTATTGTGGGTTCACTTTCATGATCATGCTGTCAATGATGCAAATGTATTGGTGGCTGGGATGTTTGTCTAAGCAGAGTTGCTATTTACTTTGATGCTGGAACACAGATGACTTAGTAGGTGCAGCTGTCCTTTCTTTCCTTTGATATGAAATGCAGTTTCTCTCATCGAGTCTTGGGCCCTGGTCTGCTATTTCTTGCATGATTTTCCTATGGTTTTGAATGTCATTTTCACCAAAAAAATAGTGTTGTTATTGGCGGTAGCTGCAGCAGCCCCTTTGCTTGATGATTTCTCCCGTTTCCAATATCTTTTTTGGAGGAGATGAGAGCTTTAGATTACTTGTCTTTGCTGCTGTTTCTTGCTATATCATTCTTCATTGGTTTTCATGACAGTTTTGATAAAAATAGGGCTGTTTAGAGTCCATGGTTGCTGCAGCACTTTACTCGATAATTTCTCCCATTTTTGATATTGGTTTCGGGGGGATTAGAGCCTCAGTGTGTTTGATTATGCAGAAACTCTTCTCAGCAAGTTTTCTCATGCTTTTCATGTCATTTTCAAGGAAAACGAGGTTGCATGAAGTCCATAGTTTCTGCAGCCCCTT
>JAOYND010234688.1:0-13476 GCA_025802135.1 Lagerstroemia fauriei
ATTAGATCTCTTGTTTGACCAGGTATAAAAATGCCCTGTCCAAGGATGATCCTGTAGGTCAGTAGAATTCAACATAGTTCTAAAGTCAACCATGCCTAATAGACTACATGTGTCTCCATTAGTAGACTCCCCAGGTCCTTTGATTACATTGAAATCCCTTGCAACAATCCAAGGCTTATTTCCCACACTAATGCTAAAATTTACCATCGAGGACCACAAATGAGCTCTTTCAATAGCAGTGTTTTAAGCATATACAAATGTGGCTATAAAAGATGTGGGATAACAATTCATTTGGACTTCACAATGAATGCATTGAGAGTGGCTCTCTATGACTCTAAGTGATACTGTACTGTCATGCATGATCCATATTCTACCAAGATGAGAATGCTGATAATTGGCATGGAATGACCAGTTAGGCAAGAATGATTTCCTAATGTCATCTACCTTACCTTGTTGAACAGGAGTCTCAAGAATGCAAAGTATGTTTATGCAATACTTTTGAGTATGCCTTCTAACTTCATGATGCTTAAAGGCTTTATTGAAGCCTCTTATGTTCCATGTGAGAATACTCATGATGATGTTTTGGAGGGAGTGTCATTTACCTTAGACCAACTGGGTTTTACCTGAGCTCCCTTTTTCCCTTTTTGTGGCTTGATTTTCTATAGGATTTGAGAAACTCCTTTGGAGGCTTCTCGGGGCCTTTTGGTTAAGGCAAGCTCTATGGGGGTTTCCTCATCTTCTAGCAATGAGAATCTGTTGGTAGTAGCTACTCCTCGATCTGGTTCAGGAAGTGTTTGATCTATACTTGGGTTCACTTGAGATTGGACAGATTGCATTCCAGTAGCTTTCCGATCACTTAGCGAGGTTACCGCTTCTGTTGAGCTTGAGGCTTTAGGCACTGCAGTATGCACAGGTGTTACTGCTACACTCTGTGTGTTATTAGATGTGGTATCTTGCTCAATATATGTGTTAGTTGGGACATTAGCATAAGGGTCTTTTGCAGGTGGCACCTTTGGAATCCACTTCTTGGAAGTAGTCTTGGTTACTGACTTCCAAGGGTATTCAACTTCAACATCCAGCATGGAGCCATCCTCAAGCATTACAGTAATGTTTGTTGGGAGCTCTCCTTGCGGTTCCACACATACTTTTGCTACTCCTGCTTTTCGTACAACCTCAGTAGCTTTGTCAAGGCAAATGGGCGTGCCAATACCGCTAGCTACATAGCTAATCCCCTCAGGAGTCATTAATTCGAGTGGGAGGTTCCTAAGGAGCACCCAAACTGGTGGTTTACTCTGTTGCAGCTCAAGGGCCTGAATATTCTTTTGCCATGGCCTTAGTAGCAGTGGCGTGTGGTTGATGTGCCATGGGCCATTACGTAGAGCCCAATTCTTCACTTCCTCTGAGGGCAGATCGAAGAGAAGGAGACCATTCTCAAGTTCAAGCAGGTGAATTGGTCCTTGTCTACCCCACAAGTAGTTAACCATCGATGAAATTCGGGCTATACTGTGAGATTTCCCCAATAGTTGACCCACTAGGGCATTTTTCCACCTGTTAATTCCTTCGTCAAATACAGCTTTTGGTGGCTTAACTACCAGCTTACCGTCGACGAGAACAAGCTGGTGGAACTGCAGAGGTTTGTCTTTGTCCTTCAAGAAGAAGAGCTGGCTCCATGTTTTGGTTGTTTGATTTCCAGCTGCTGGAGCGGAGGAGCTAGCTCCGTGACTTGTGGGCTGGGCATTGTTCTTCGTACTGGCCGAAGGATTCGGGATCAGGTGAGCTAGGGCTTCAGTTACACGACCAGCTATGGACGCAATCTGAGATGGGTCAGATTTGAACTCGGTGTGCATGGCATCCATGAGCACAGACTAAGATCTGCCATGGGCGCAGTCTCGGAGGTTGCAGCGATCGATCCTCTCTTGTTCAGCTTTGTGCAAGGAAAGCTGAGAGCTTC
Source organism: Lagerstroemia fauriei (assembly GCA_025802135.1). Lineage (NCBI taxonomy): Eukaryota > Viridiplantae > Streptophyta > Magnoliopsida > Myrtales > Lythraceae > Lagerstroemia > Lagerstroemia fauriei. The sequence goes on from JAOYND010234688.1 coordinate 1,952, forward strand.
ATCGCAGGAGTTGAACGTTAGGTGAACGTTGGAGAGGATTTTCTCTGTCTAAGAGCAGGAGAGAGACTAAATGACCTCCCATACTCATGCTTTTTTTTATTTAATAATTAAATTTTATACATTGATGGAAAAATCTTAGATGATTCCATCTTACAGTGACGTGCAGAGGAAGAATTAACTAAATTGTACTAATTAGTAATAATTTTTTGCTAAGTAATAATTAAGGTAATTACTCGAGTGATTAACAACAATTTTTTATTTGTCACAATCTGATTGGTATTCCCTCACTCCACAGGCTCTTCAAAGAATTTCTCCGTCAATAGGTAGTTTAAAAATTGAAAACAAATCCTCCAAAAGAGGGGTCGAATGATGCAAATCAAGAGCATGCTTTAACAAATCTGGTTCGAGTTCCAGAGGGTACTATTACAAGGGCATGGGCCAAGAAATTTAAAGATTTTAAGGGCCTGATTCGAGAAATTTGGATTCAAACAAATTCATTGAAGCATGTTGAAGCAAGTCCAGATACGCTATTGACGTACATTAATTTGATTAAAGTTCCAGAAGATTCCGGAACAACACTACCATTCTAGATTCAAGGAGAACCTAGAAGTTAAGCATGGGATTCAAGGGGTTGAATACCACCTCATTGGCGATCCATTTTTTATAGAAACTGATATGTGCTCTTTTCCAAAAATGCTTAAATTCAAGCAAAAGCAAGCTAAACATCCTCAACTTCTTAGGCGGACAGATTGTTTTTCAGATTACACATTTGAGGTCAAGCATGTAAAAGGAAAGCATAATGTCTTCATTAAGTTCTCGTCAAGGAATAATTAATTGAATGACGTAATCTTGCCAGTCTTGCTTGTAATTTGCATGTTCAACTCCATTGCTACTTAGCATGTAGAAGCAGGATTCCATTGGAGACAGGAATGCAAGAAAACTTAAGAGGAGATGTCCCCTTGGAAATTTTATAAATTGCTTCACACCAGCACTTTATTCCACATATCCAAAGGAATGATAGATTCATACAAGCTCAAAATTTTTAGGAATGACACTGGATTAACTCTCTTGTTATGAACCACACCAATTGTGTGATGATACTTGATATTAAGTATGATATGAACCTCGTCAACTTCTAATGAAACTCGACATTAAGTGTAATATGAACCTCACCAACATGTGACGAAACCCATATGCGAATAAGGTATCCAAAAGCATGTCATTGTCAAGTTTGAATGGTGAAACCACAACCTGTTAACTAGAGAGAGGTATGAACCATGTTGTAGTGAGAATGTCACAGCCAACTATGAACTGGTTGATTTATAATTTGATGATGAACGCCACTAAAAACTCCAGTAAGTTCGATTAATTCTTCAAAGAATCAAAGAGAATAAAAATGCACACTTTATTGATCCTTAACCCGATACCTCCAATTTGTCTAATCCCTAGTACCAAAATATTAACTAGCACAATTTGCTATATTTACATGGATATAACCTTCCCAATTGATCCTCATGGATGGTTAACTAATTAGAAAATAAATCTAAGAGTTACCATATAGGAAAGGACAAATAACCTAATTGCGCCTGTACTTTGACCAAATTCTCACTTTTAGCACGAACTTTTTCGCGTGACCTAGGAAGGCACGAACTTTAAAACATTTTTTCCGTTTAGCACGCCGTCAGTTTTTCTATAAAAACTAACGGGCCTATCCTATGCGGCACGTTAACGGCGGCTGATGTGGTAAACAATGGATTGCCACGTCAAATACGTTTAAGAAAATGTCGAGTTTGCCCCTTAACACTCGTCATTAATTTAAATGCACGTTAATTACTCGTTTAGTCAATTTTAAATTTTAAAATTTATTGATTAACAGAAGAATATGTTCGATTGGTTACTCGGAACTTGTGGTATAATACAAGTTCTGGAAAACTGCAGGAACGTTAAGGGGAAGAAGAAGATAAAATTATAAAATTGTCATCGATAACTTTAAATTAATGAACAGGAGTTAAGGGTAAACTCAGTATTTTCTGACGAGGCATGGCCACATCAACCATCATTTGCCATGTCAGCGTAATTAACGTGCCATGTAGGATAGTTGACGAAAAAATAGATGGCATGCTAAACGGACAAACGTTTTAAAGTTCGTGCTTTCCTAGGTTACGTGAAAAAGTTCGTGCTAAAAGTGAGAATTTAGTCAAAACACAAGCGCAATTAGGTTATTAGCCCTATAGGAAAATATGGAATATAACATATGTTTTCAGAAATATAAAAAATGAAAGAAATATCATTATTTAGAAAATGATATATTCTAGATGCCTCTAATATATCAGAATATGTTTTGTAAAGAATCCTTTAATCATGTGCTCTTCTTGCCACTTTTGAGATTCGTTTTTTAGCGGCTAGTGACTTCTGCTCTTGTTACTCTTGCAATTTCTAAGCGGAGTATGATATATGTTCCTTATTTTGGGTTGCATTTGTAATGAATTTGATATTGTGGATCCAAGATCATCACTTGTCAGCAAGTCTCCATTTAGTCTTCTAGCTTGAGCTCTCATCACCGAATCAAGAGGACTATTAATTGCATTCTTTAAACACGTACCTTTGTTGCTCACATCATTCGACCATATAGGTTACATCCATGTTATCAATTCATCAAGCCTCTTAATAATTCCTTCTCCCTACCATTCCCTAAAGACTTAAATGGTTATACGGGGTACTTGTGCCACAGCTACTTCATAAGCATCCAATTTGACATTTACTAGATGCTTAGTTTCCTTAACAGGCAACCCCAACAAAAAATAATCACTTATCCTTCAGAGTGATGCACATTAGGGGGCTGATCACGGGCTTAAGGCTGAAGCTACAAGAGATCATTTGTCACTTCTAGAAGGTCCTATTACAAGGCTTCGAGTGAAGCGATTCAAGGAAGTGCTAAATGGACTAATTGAAGAGCATTGGGCTGATTATGAAAAATGAGAGACCAAGATAAGCCCAAGTGCAGATCAAGGCCTAATCCATATGATCGGGATAATTCATCCATCACTCAGCTTTTGCATGACAACTGGAAGGGACAAATTAAATAGGGTGGCTGAGATGGGAAGTGGCTAGAAGAATATTAAAGAAGTGTGGGACTTGTTTATAATGGGTTGCTGAGTAGGTAAACCATGCATTAGCACTCTTAAATGCTTGCTTCCATTATATAAGGGAGGGAGCCACGAATTTGTAAAAATCTTTGATCATTTTCAAACTTGAAACATTCTTGTGAGGCTTTTATGCTCTCTTAGTTCTTGAAAGAACTTCTGAACTTATCAAGTTTATATCGTGGCGTTCAAACAACCGAAACTTATCACCTTCATGGTGTGGCATTTCTTCTCTTCATGGTATTGGTTCGTTCCAGATCTTGGTTACGGGTCAAGGCTCAAACTCCTGTCTCCTCGTTCCCGGGTTTCATTGCTGTTGTCAGTGGGGTTCGTGTCATTTAGTATCAGAGCTTTGGTTCAAAGGCAAGTGATATATCTATCTTTTACTTATAGTTCTGCTATATAAAAAAAAAAAGAAAAAAATCGTCAAAAATAGGAGAAAAAATCAAATCAGCGAAAAGAAAAAAGAAGAAGAAGAAGAAGAATCTACTTGTGCAAGTCTGAGTTTCATTGAATCATTAGAAGTAACTTCAATATTCCACTTTGTTCTCTCTTATTCTCAAATCCTCTACTCTACCATTTTTCTCTTATATTTTCTCTCTTGATTTTGCTTGATGCAACTCTGTGTATTGTTGAATGAATAGATATAACTCCAATATTTCATTTCTTGTTTTCTCTTACTCTCATATCCTCTACTCTTCCATTTTCTCTTAAAGTTGATGAGTTTCGGTTGGATTCTCTCATTTTGAATCGTTGCTTGATATTCTGATTTGTTCTAGAGTTTGATTAAGAACTAAAGAGACATAAATGAGTGAGAAAAGGCAAGAGCGAGTGAGACCATCAGAGGGTAAAAGCCAATTGTGTGCAAACACGAGTGTGAGTGTCATAATCTCGAGAGAAAACACGTGAGGGAGTGCTGGTGAGGTCCCTTTGATCCTTTGCGGACATGTCCAACATTCAAGAGGATGGTGCAGTTGAGGAGGTTCGACAACTTCCAAATCTTCAATTGCAAGCATTGATGGGAGAAATGTGGTGTATGATGAGGACTGAATTAGAGCCTATCCACTAGAGGCTGGATCGAGTAGAAGCGGGGACACCGAGAAGGCATCAGCAAGATCGTCCTAATGTGCCACCACAAACACGTGCTCAGTGGGCTGATGTAGAAGAAGAAGAGGAGGTTGAATCGATGAGCAAGATTACAATCGGGGTTGGTTTGGGAATAGAGAAGGCAGGATTGGATATAGATGAGATAGGAATGGGCATTGAGAAGATAGGATTGGTGGGAATAGAAGGGATAATGACCTAGGAAGTGTAAAGCTGAAGATCCCATCTTTCCATGGCAAAAATGACCCGGAAGCTTATCTGGAATGGGAAACTAAGATGGAGATGGTGTTTGATCATCATTCTGAGCTTAAGAGGGTTAAGTAGTTGCCATTGAATTCACTGATTATGTTATTGTTTGATGGGATCAAGTGGTAATGAATCAGAGAAGGAATGGGGAGCAGCCTGTGTCCACTTGGAAGGAGATGAAGATGCTCATGAGAAGACAATTTGCATCCAGCAACTTCTATAGGAGCTTGTATCAAAAGCTATAGAGGTTATCTCAAGGTTCCAAGAGTGTGGATGAGTACTTCAACGAGATGGAGGTAGCTATGATGCAAGCTAATGTGCAAAGATCGGGAAGCCACCATGGCTAGGTTCTTGCATGGTTTCAATCCGAAAATTGCTGATGTTGTTGAATTGCAACATTATGTAGAGTTGTCAGACATGGTACACCAAGCAATAAAGGTAGAGGAACAAATCAAGAGGAAAGGATTGGCTAGGAGGGGACAACTAATGGCTACCAACAACACATGGAAGGTAGCTCCAAAAAGGGAGGAATAGCTGCAAAACAAGCCAAAGTTTGAACCCTTCAAGAAGCCGAAACTAGCGACATCCGCTACTCAAGGTAATAGCAAGTCCACTTCTTCCAAATCCCATGATATCAAGTGCCTTAAATGTCAAGGACGTGGTCATACAGCCAGCCAATGTGCAAACAAAAGGGTGATGGTGATAAAACGCCCAAGGAGAACTTGAGTCGGAAGATGAGAATGAAGTAGTTTATGGAGTGTCACCAATGGAGGACAATGATGATGAGCAACATGCTGTGGTTGGAGAGTTATTGGTGTCCAGAAGAGTTCTCAATTTGCAAGTTAAGGAGGAAGAAGGTAACCACAGAGAGATCTTCTTTCATACTCATTGCTTTGTGAATAACAAGGTTTGCAGCATTATCATTGATGGAGGGAGTTGCAACAATGTGGAAAGCATTGATTTGGTGGAGAAATTGTCACTACCAACCTTGAAACGTCCGTGCCCTTATCGACTGCAGTGGCTAAATGATTGCGGTGAAATCAAGGTGACAAAGCAAGTTTTGGCAGCAATTTCTATTGGCAAATATGAAGATGAATTGTTGTGTGATGTGGTTCCCATGCATGCATGCCATTTATTGTTGGGGAGACCTTGGCAATTTGATTGAAAGTAACACATGATGGGTTCACAAATAGGTATTCCTTTACTCTACAGGGACAACCTATTACTCTTCTGCCATTGACCCACGACAAGTTATGGAGGATCAGTTGAAGCTACAAAGATCGAATGAAAAGAAGAGAGAAAAAGAAAATTAGAGGAAAGAAATTGAGAGAAAAGAGTCAAAAAGAAAGAAAAATTGAGGAAGTTGTGAATGGAGAGGAGAGAAAAGAGAGAAAAGGAAACAACTTCTATGCAAGAAAAAGTGAGATCGAGACAGTTTTGTTTTCAAATAAGCTGCCACTTATACTTTTGTATAAAGAGGCACTCTTGAGCACTAATGATCTTAACAATTCTCTACCAAGTATTGTTGTTTCTCTCATACAGGAATTTGAAGATGTATTTTCCAAAGAGGTTCCACCTGGTTTGCCTCTGATTCGAGGAATTGAACATCAACTTGACTTCATACCCGGTGCATCCATCCTGAACCAACCTGCATATAGAAGTAATCTGGAGGAAACAAAGGAACTTCAAAGGCAAGTAACTGAATTGTTGGAGAAGGGGTACGATCGACAAAGCATGAGTCCTTGTGCAGTTATGGTGCTGCTAGTTCCTAAAAAGGATGGAACATGGAGAATGTGTGTTGATTGCTGAGCCATCAATAACATAACGGTAAAGTATTGTCTCCCAATTCCTAGACTTGATGACATGCATGACGAGCTACATGGTTCTTGTGTGTTCACAAAGATTGATCTTAGGAGTGGATATCATTAGATTAGAATGAACGAAGGTGATGATTGGAAGACTGCTTTTAACACTAAGCATGGTTTATATGAGTGGTTAGTGATGCCTTTTGGTTTAACTAATGCTCCAAGCACTTTTATGCATTTGACGAACCATGTTTTACATGCTTTCATAGGCAAATTCGTAGTTTTGTATTTCGATGATATTTTGATTTATGTCAGAAATTTGGAAGAACATATCACACAATTTACATCTGTTCTAAGTGTGCTGAAAGAAGAGAAGCTCTTTGCTAACCTCAAGAAGTGTTTGTTTAGCACAGAAAGAGTTGTGTTTCTTGGTTTTGTTATTAGTGCTAAAGGTGTTGAGATGGATGAGAAAAAGGTGAAAGCAACTGTTGATATTCTGATTTGTATGATTTATTTGCCCATCCCCGACTTATATTCTCGAGTTTTAGACCACTTTCCATATATTTAGAGGTTAATTACATTCTTTTTATTCTTGGGATTTAATGGTTATAAATGGTAGGTTTTAGAATATTACATGTGGATTAGATACTGCTGGGAGTTATTTGATGTGCAGGCAACGGAAAAAAGATGCGCGGAAAGATGAAGGCATGGCTTGCACGAGGATTCCATGTTCGATACAGTAACTTTAGAAAGAAATTTCTCATATTATTGATGTGGTAAATATATAAAATAAGATATCATTGGAAAGCTTATCGAGTCAAAATTCCAACGCATCAAACGGATCACAAATCAGACCTGAAACGAGGAAGTTATGGCTTAAGAAAGCAAATTGTGCACAGAACAGGGCGACCATGGTCCATAGACTGCGGTCTACAGAGAGATGCAGCTAAGAGGGACTTAGACAGCGGTCTATGGAGCACGGTCTACGTGGTTTCAAAATTGGAAACGGCCGATTCTTGATCCCAACAACTCAAGAAAGTCTCCAGCAGTCTCCTAGCAATATTTGCAGCAATTATGGGTCAAAGAAGAAAGAGGAAAGTGGCCAAAGACTCATAATATTTGGTTGTAATATTTGAGGGAAGATTTGAAGATCGAATCAATATTGATAGATCCCGATATATTCCAGATCTTCCACTATATAAAGGACATCACATTAACAATCTCGGGGACGATTTCTACACTAACATTCAGCATATTTTACTAGTTTCAAGAGCGAAGGAAGGCTGCAGACTTAGAGCAAGGAGGGTCCGTGCTTAAAGATCATGGAGGCGTGATCGAGAGATTCGATTCAACCACTATCTATAGTTCCTTCTATCCATTTCTTCCTTATTTTCATGATATTGCCCTATCTTCCAACTCTTGTATATTTTATTATGTTGAACTAAACGCTTAGATTCCTAGGGGTACTTAAGATGAACTATTCGCATACCACATTTTGGTGTAGGGTCAAACTATTTGCATAGGTATAATACAACATACTTTTTAGATTGTCCCAGGTATTGCAATTAAACCACTTCCTTTAAACTCCATAAATATCATTCTCTCGACTGTCATTAGTTGTTCCACACATCCAAACACTACTATTTACCATTCTTATGACCGATATTAACGAAATAACGATCCCATATAGCAACTTGTTGAGCCCGTATTGTCATTTCTCAGGTCATGCACCTTGCCCATGATGAACATTTATAGCACTTATGTAAATATATGTATTGCCTAATACATATTGTAGAATATTTGTATCTAACATTTACATATTCTTTGAAACAATTTGGGAAGCCTTGTTCTCTACTCATGTCTCCTAGCTGGTTGTACAAACTGCATGAAATTTTATTATCGTTAAATTTTTAGAGCAACACTTGCCCAGCATGTGAATCATAATCGAATTACTCGGTGCATGACTTATCTTCCTCGCAATTGAGTAGCACGTATAAAGTGATGGCTCTAAGTTCTGCACCATCCAACCATCATCTAGGACTATCATCGGATGGTCAACCAAGCTGGTTAAAAACTGATAGGACGGATGATAACTTGGTATCAGCTCCATCATTACCGTTGCAAGGTACCTGTGTACATGAAGTTAAAACGTCAGATTAAACTTGTATACATGAAGTTAAAATGTCAGATTAAACTTGTATACATGAATTTGAAATGTCAGATTAAAGTAAAGTGAATAGAAATTAATTGTCTCATGACACAGGTACACCTCACATATTGATCCCCCGATCTAAGCTTTATATTTCACTGATCTTTTTATTTTACTAATGTACCTATGGATGTGTAAACATTACAATTTTTATGTTTAGCTGTTATATTTGTGAATATTTATACATGCATTAATGACAAATTTCCTCCGAAATGGTTACATCCATCTAAATTGTACAGGTCCACCACTCATAACTTCTTCTTTTGAATGGATTGAAATGTAATCCATAATATCGAAGGAGGTAAGGGGAAATATTCTCTCTAAGTTACACAAGATGACTATAATGTTCTTATGCATATTTTCCAAGTCCTTTACTAATAATACAACAGTCGAACATAAATATTTGAAAATTTTGCTTAATTCAGCTGATAGCTTCCATATATAATCAGGTAGTTCTTTAAATGCAATTGGAGTAGTTGTTTCATGAAAATATGATAATCATAACTCTTCCAACCAGTAAATTTTTCTAAGACATTCATGTACCAAGTCAGTATATGTTGGAGGCATACCTGTCATGCATCCACAAATCTTGCATCAACTCCACAATATGTTATTGTTCTTCAATTATATAGAACATATTTCAATTTTGGTTTGACACCCACCCTGTTTCCCTTATCCACAAGCTCATTTTCTCTTTGTCTGCAATATTATTTAAGACCCCTTCGAGAATTCACATTATCCTTCATTTTATCCTTCACATCCATGATTGTGTTGAAGATATTATCAAAGAAATTTTTCAATGTGCATGACATCTACACTATGCTGAAGATATTTATCCTTTAAATACAATAGTCCCCGAAAAATACTTCCTTCTTCCATAGTACTTTGAACCAAAACCAGTTGTGTTGGATGCTAATCGACCTCACAGCATGTTGGTAAGCTTCTCACCACGCTCCACATATTCACTGAAAAATATATTTAAGTTGGTAGATCCATTTCTACTTTTCGAGTAGAGAAGTTATTAGTATTACAGTAATATAGATGGTCCACATCAAGGAAATGACGGTGGCATTCAAACCAACACAGCTTACCACCATATTGAATGTCGATGAATCCTTCCAACGGATAATTCATTGAGGATTTTGATGTATCAATTCTCGCTAGTAACGTGACAAAACTTGGCAATGGATTATCCTTTGATAATGTTCGACAGTAATTCATGACAAATTGCCAACGGCTTTTTCGTCGCGCATCCTTCTGAGGCTTTCCTACTTATTCCCACAAAAACCAAACCTCTCCTTAGGGGAACAGATGGCACAATTCATCTTGAGTCTAGTTTAGATTTTCTTGGCCTAAGCTAAAAACGACTATTTCGAAATCTCGTCAATGATGAGGTTAATCATAGTCTGACAACTTCATGTTAGGCATAGTTTGGTTTTTTGGCGGTGATAGTGGAAAAGTTGACAGATAAGTTGCCCTTGCTGCCCATTGAGGTTCACTATGAATCTTTGGATACCTATCATGAGACTTATGAGCACTACATAATAGTAAGAAATGTTAAAAATAAAAGAAATTCATTTTATATGCAGCGGTCATATCCCACTGATAATTCCTGACGGATTAACAATGAATATCCCATCACTATCTTGTTTTTGAACTTTAAACAGATATTCCATCAGCATTTTCGATGGATTGTTGAAGATGAATAATCTGCTGGAAATATCGGTTGGCATTCAGCGATATTCTTGTAGTGTCTCGCATTATTACATTTTATTCTATTGAACTCACTCAATTCCTTTTCATTCTACTGTACCAAACATGACTTAAATGTATAGGATAAGTAATAATTAGTTACTATATATAATGGAATGACCACCCAATGAACATGTTCGAATTTTTTGAATTCTTGATGTTCACTTGATTTATCTTTGGAAACAATTCAGTCTGATTAATTCTCCTTTAAGACGCAGTTGTTAACATAATTAATGAAACAACCGAAAAGGAAAATCCTTGTGAAAATATTCAAATATTTAGTGTTTTTATATTTTATATTCTTGAATATTTTAGGGTTTTCTAAAGTTGAAAAGTTCTTCAGAAATTCAAGGTTCTTAAGATTTTTAGGGTGTATAATGTAGTTTTATGAGTTTTTTAAGAGTTATTGCTGATTCTAGAATTTTTATGGTCTGGAAATTTTTTAGAGCTTAGGATTCTTATTACGGATTTCAGAATTTAGAATTTTTTTAGAGTATGTAAGCTTTTAGAATTTAAAATTACTTAGAGATTTTTAAGATATTGAAATTTATGGTTGATATATTCTTTTATGAGTAGATTTTTCCTTATCCGAATTCAGAATTATTGCTACAATATGTTGTTTCAAAAATAAAAGATGGTATTTATGGTCTTGAAATCATAATTATGAGTTACCGAAAAAATTATAATTATGAGTTAATTAATGATAACCGAGATGTACAGGAAGCTATTATCAATTATTATATTGTCTTAGGTTATAGGTCAGGCAAAACCCTAACTATAAAATCGACTATGAGAGTGAGGTGCAGTAAATGTTGAATATTAAATTAACAAAGTAAATTATTTTACGAAGAGCAAATAGGCAAATTCGTCCCTGAGAGATCCATTGAGCATCAATTCATCTTTTTCTTATTTTGTACATTAATATCGTCATTCTGAACATTAATTAGATTAGGTGAATATCAGTTAGGTCCCTCTGAACATCAATTTCGACCCTCTAAGCATCAATTAGCTCAGGTGAACATCAATTTTCGTCCATCTGAACATCAATTTCATCCCTCTAAACATCAATTTCGCCTCTCTGAACATCAAATTCGCCGCTCTGAACATCAATTTCGTCCCTCTAAACATCAATTCGGTCCTTGGTTTTTTTAACATCAAATAGGTCCCTGAGAGTTCAAATTTTTTTATTTTTTACTCCAACAACTCTTCTTCCCACTCTCTCTTCCATCATTCCCACTTATCCCCCTCACTCCCTCCCTCTTCTCT
>JAOYND010234791.1:0-24189 GCA_025802135.1 Lagerstroemia fauriei
TCGCATGCACTTAGGTAGTCATCTGGAGGATAGACTTCTCCAAAAGCATGGAAAGAAAGAAGTCGAACAGCTTCGGCATGTACCATTTCCTCCACTTCAAAAAGCCGAACTTCCTTAGGCCACTCCAAGATGCATCCATCTATTGTTTCATGCTCTACTGCCAACACGTTAATATTCCTTGTTGTAACAATAATCCTGCTTCCAGGGACAAACTGATTAGATTTACCAACCAGTTTATTGATCTGCCCCCTCTCATCAACATCATCAAGAACAACGAGAACTTTCTTCTCAAGGAAAATTTGACGCATTGTCTTGGTTTCACAATCAGCACCACCGCAAGTGATGTCCCTCAATAGTTGGTCCTGCAGATGTTTAAGACCCTTGTGTTTTGATATTTCTCGAATATCTCTCAGAAAGCTGCAGCCTTCAAAGTGAGTGGAGAGCTGATCAAAAAGGGTTCTAGCCAAAGTTGTCTTACCAATACCACCAATTCCATGGATACCCACAAACAGTACATTTCGAGATTCAATATCTAATACACTCTTCAGCTTTTCTACTTGATCTTGTATTCCTACAGGAACTCTCCGGTATTCCCCCTTCAGCATGTTTAGAATAGGAATTGCAATGCACTCCCTGCATCTTATGGAACTGCAAAAACACATGTTTTTAGACAGAATGTAAGAGATAGCTAATTAATAGATGTACAAAGTGAAGTACAACAAACATAATTTAATTATATAGTCTTTGATCTTGTGCATTTATTTATGTTAACTAATCTCTCAACCCATTATCTATACACTAAATTCTTATGTAACAGATAATATGTTTAGTTAATAAATAGAGAAATTTTCCTAACTATTTGACCCATTAAACAACATATTATCGGGAATGCTTTTAAAATTATTGATAAACACTATGGTCATTCAGATGTTTTATATGAATATGTACTCATTTGTGATATTTTTTAAAAAAATTTTCCCCTCTCATCATTTGGTATCGGAAAGTCCAAGATTTGAAGGAGCGAATGGATGTCCAATTGCAGCAGTTGAGAATGCACCTGGAGGAGAAGCTGCGGGCGTCTGTGGAAGGTCTGAGTAACCAGACCTCAGCCCAGTTAGCGTCCCTAGAGCAAAGGAGCGAGCGGTCGAAGAGGTGAAGCGAGGAGGTGGAGGCGTCGCTCAAGGGCATGCTCGGGCAGCTAATAGAGATGATGCGTGCTAAGCAGCCCGTCGAAAAACCGAGCCCACAGACGAAGGCCGAGGGCTCGAAAGGAGATGGATCGAGCAGGAGAGCCGAATGAAGCAAGGTCGAAGGGCTCGGGGGGAGGCCGGGAAGCGGGGAAGCCTCGACTAGTGGGTTCAGACGATCGAGAAGAGATCGGTGGAAACAGAATGCGGAGACTCACGGCGGGAGGGCTGCCACGGGTCGGAATTCCGGTGGATCAGAGCGGGATGACAATCGCGGGGCCGGAAGGGTTCGGAGGCATCAAGAGTGACTGGAGGGCATCGGGGACAATAACATTGAGCGGTGGCCATGAAGTGAGCCCCGTCGCTGGACTGGGTGTGGGGCAAACTGGGCCACGTGGGCCCAATGGGCTGGGCCAGGTTCAGTTTAGGCCCATGAGCCCTCCCAACTGGGCAGCCCATGATGTAGAAAGAGAGGCTGCGCAAGGACAGTGGGCTGACGGAACTGTGCAGAATGCAACTGAAGGGAGACAGGCCCGTTTCGTGGACAGACGGGCTAAAATTCTGGCAGACATGGGCATAGAAACCGCGGGCTGTCCATCAACGATGGAAAAGGACGACAGAGACCCAGGTATATTCCGAATGTGGACCGTAAACGGGAGGTTGAGGTCAGGCCTAGTTGGGAGGGGACTCCCGGATCCACAAATTAAAAATGCCCACTTTTGAAGGTGAAGGTGGAAAAAAAATTTTGTGAGCTGAGTTCACCGTGTACAGTTATATAAAATACATGTACTTTGTAAATTCCCGCGACAATGTATCATCTAAGAATCTTTTGTGTAGACCCATATGGATGGGTAAATAAGGTTGAAAGGTATTTTGCACTTGAAGGTCTAATGGAAAGTGAAAAATTGATGTACAACAAACATAATCTATTATGCTATTCTAATTATCTAGTCTATGTTCTTGTGTATTTATCTATTTTAAATCATCTCTCAACCCATTATCTATACATTGATTTTTATGTATATATAACATATAATATGTTTAGTTAATAACAAGTGAAATTTTCTTAACTATTTGACACATTAAACAACATATATAGGAAATCTTTTAAAATATTTGATAATCTATGGCCATTCAGATATTTGATATGAATGTGTTGCCATTTGTGTTTTTTTATTTTTTTCCCCTCCTCCATCATTTGTTAAGTGCATGCATGCACTTTTTATATCTATTCCATATACTAAAACAAAGTTTTAGGAACCTTCTAAGGAAGAGTAAAGTAAATTTCCTACTCTCAACCCTTTAAGGGAGAGTAGGGTGAATTTCCTATTCTCAAACCCTTGATGGATATTATTTTTCTCATTTTCCTCAATTTTTTTATTTCTAATATTTCTCATAAATTTTAATACTTCTTCATTTACATTGTTCTCCTTATTTGCACATTTCTTACATCTCTTTCTAGATGAATATTCTATGATAAAATATTTATATATGAGAGATGAAATGAGGGCACATAAAATTAGAAAATACTATTTATTTATAAAGCATCTTTTATGTTAAATTTTCAGTATTTTTATTATTTTTACATAAGATGATACAACTTAAAAAATACAGTTATATAAATATGCCAATATTAAAAAAATAAGAAAAACATCAGTTTGGTCATTTTGCATATTATCACTCATAATGTTTCTTTTATTGGACGTATTACTATAATTATGATAAAAATAGAGTTCAATAAACTTATTTATTAATATGGCATAACAATTATTTATATAAGAATTGTGTCACAATTGTTACGCTATACATTTTTCTATAATTACGTTAGTTCATATATAATGTGTTAGTTTAATAATATTAATAAATGATAGAATATATTATTGAAAATAAATAATTATCATCAATAAATAAATGTCATTATTTATCTAAAATATATAAAAGACATTGATATGTAATTTACTAGTAAAAATTTTCATTTGATTATAAGAATAGAACTTATAGATTTTATTTTTATTTTGGATTTGATTTTGTGGGTACATGAAGAGAATATGCTTCTCTCATTTAGGGGAATCGAATCTCCCATTTAAGGGAAACAGATTGAAATTATTTGTTAACAAATATTTACTGAGGAAATTAGTATATTCAATTCCCTTACCTGTGTGACCTCTACACAGAATAAATGACCTCTTAGCATAATTGACTAGACTTAAATACAATAGACCATTAATATATTGTTTATGGGAAAGAGATAAATATTATATTTATGTTCTAATTTTTTATGTATATTATTTCTATATTGGTAAATAAAAAATTGTAAAGTATATTCACTTTATAAGCATACGAATAATAAGATATATCTTTTTAAATTATAAACAATATTTTTGAGAAAAAGAGATTTGATTGTGAGTTGAATATAACCATATTTTTAAACATTTTCATACTATAATTTAATTCATTCACTTCGTTATAAAATATACCGTTGTATTTATTACGTTAATCCGTTGCGTAGTATGGGATTTTAAGCTAGTATATTATTAAAGTAAGGTCTCATTTTACTCGGTGATTAATGCAGAAATTCTATTTTACAATATGCATTAAAAAATTTTGACGAATAATTTCTGACCATAAATAAGATTATTCTATGGTTTTTTTTTTCTATAAATGCACCATTCTAGGATTGCATTGGCCAAAAAAAAATGGAGAAGCAAGAGGATTCAATATTTACCGTAGATCAAGTGTCCAGCCCTTGAAGGATGCGACCTCGCGGAGAGCCTGCTTCCATTTCTCAATCCTAGCAGGCTCGGTTCCACTTCTCTCGTGATTGGTAAAAGACTGTTCAAATGGCCCCTCCTGATTTCCTACATCGCTTGGATGAATTTCATAATATATCGGGAAGATCCTGAGCCCTTGTCTTTCTCTGCACTCTAGCATTTGTACCACCTCATCCAAGCACAATTTGCTCGAAGCATAACCTTTGGAGAATACAGGGACGGAAACTCTAGAGCGATTGATTGCTTGAAGAGAAAAACCAACCGTACTTTCTCCAACAGGATCATCGTCGCCTATGTAGACAAGAACACCTGCATCCTTAAGTCTCTGGGAGAGGAAATCAACAAAGCTTCTTCTCATATCAAGTCCAAAATTCAAGAAAACATCAAAATCACGGATTCCTTCAGCTGAAGATGAACCTTCAAGGACATCCTTGGTGATTGAGGAAACGTCATCCCTCAAACTTCGAAGAACATGTGAAACCACGTCTTCTATACATCCCTCTTTTCTAGCCCTGTCAAAGTTGAAGCATGCTACCAGGTAAAACACAATAAGCACATGCGATTCGGGCATAAAGTACTTAAAACTGTTGACAGCGTTCTATCCATGTGGGAGCAAACAAACTTCCCGCTAGGGAATGATGTATAGATGCATATAACAACAGTTAAAATCGTGCATTTAGTTAAATATTAAAATCTTTATATAACCATTAACGAAACAAAATTGCATGGACAGTGGCCAAGAATTATCTGTACCAACCCCACAATGTAATCACCAGATACTTAACTATGAATATAAACTATAAATACAATTATTTTCTTGCCACAATTAAGATCGGGATCAAATAGCATTGACCAGAAAAAAAGGAGAAGCAAGAGAAATCAAGATTACCCATGATCAAATTTCCAAGTCCAGCCCTTCAAGGATGTGACCTCACGGAGAGCCAGCTTCCATATCTCGATTCTGTCGGGATCGGTCCCACTTCTCTCCTGCTCGGAAAAAGAATGTTGAAAGGGCCCCGTCTGATTTTGTATCTCGTGAGGATGAACAGCATAGTATATTGGGAAGACCCTATGCCCCTGACTTTTTCTGCACTCCAGCATTTGTACCAAGTTTTCCAGGCACCAATTGCTCGAAGCATAGTCTTTGGAGAGTACAGGGATGGAGATTTTGGAGAGTTTAATTGATTCACGGAAGGAGTAACAAACATCTTCTCTCCTATTGAAGAGATCCTCTCTGAAAAAGCAAACGCGAACCCCTGCATCTTTAAGACCTTTCTCGAGTATGTCAGCTAGGTGCTTGCATGCATACCCTTTGAAACACAAAAAAACATCATACTCGTAGATTTCTGCGGTCGAAGATGAGCCATCTTGAAAATGCTCACGATGATTGGATGCCATGGACAGCAGTGACAATAGCCTGCTATGTTATTCCAAGGAAGACACAAAGGTCTCCCGTCCAGACTATATGCTTTTTGCTACTGTCAGTCCTGAAGCTTTCCGAGCGTGAAACTTCCACAACCTCTTATGTTTGGTCCCAAAACTTTCCTTTTTTTTTTTTCTAATAAGAAAAATGGATTTATTACATAGAGGAATATTACAATGAAGGAAAGCAATATTTAGATTGCCCTCTGCATCGCCTGCAAAAACATTACGATAAGTACTACAGACACGCACCGCTAGAACAATTAGAAACAAAGAGATATTATTTACTGATAATTAGGAAATTAATATTTAGAAATAAAATCATATTAATCAGATATAATTAATTGATATTTTTAGGATATTTAGAATATATGTTTGATATTTTATAGTCTATATATTTCCTAAATTATTCGATTTTCTTCATCTATAAATAGCATGTAGACATATGTAATTCATTAATAGGTTATTTACATTAAAAACCACATGGTTTACTTCGTTTCTCAAAAAACCAAATGTTTCAAATTTAAAAAATAAAATTATGAGATTTCGTTTTGTTCCCAAATTAAGCTAAACTTTTCAAATTTGAAAAAATAAATTACTCTCAAATCAAGCCAAACTCTTCAACTTTAAAAAATAAAAATTATATTTTTTATTTATTGACAGGTTGACTAATACATTAAAATATAAAGTGATATTTTTACAATATATTATACTTTTTTATCACATACTTACAAATAAGCAAAATTAGCATAATTTTTATTTAAAATTAATTTAAAAAATTTTCTCTTGAATTAAGATTAATAGTAGTTGGAAAATATAAAAGATTTTTATATAAGAGATCAACGTAAATTTTTTAAAAAAATCTAATATACTTTTATCACGCGTTGAAAAAAAATATAAAGGATGAGTCACCTAATTATTGAATATTAGGTTAAATAAATTAGTCTAATTTAATAGTAAAATAAATGAAAAATTACACTGGAAGTCCTATATGTTTACCGTTTTTGACAATTGAGTCTCATAAGTTTGAAAGTGGCCAATTGAATCCTATAGCATTTGCTCCGTAACATACTCGAGTTCGAACCATCACCCTCCGTTAGTGTTTCGCTTACGTGTCACTTAACGTCATCCGTTCATGCACACGTGTCATATTTCTCACTAGCGTGGCAATTTTTAATCTGACTGTAGTCGATAACGTGGCAAAGTTCTGAAATTACTTTTTTTACTCCTAACTATTCATCAAATTTTCAAATCATACTATTTACCTTCTTTTCTCTTGAGGTGTGAATCACCGAGTGCCGCCTTTTGTGTTCGGTCATTTTCTCGCCCTCCACAGCCATAAGCACTACTAATACCTCTAGCACATCCATTTCCACCGATGCGTATCAAGCTAGATATAAATACAATCTAACAGTCGTCTTATCTCAACCAGTAATTTTGGTTTACCAAATTAGAAATTTTGATTGCATTAACTATCGTTACCAGCTTTCAACGTCGGCTATTGAGCTCTCATTTTCAACCGGGGTCATGAACTGAGAAATCGTTGGTGAGAGAATTTACGGCGAAGAAACCATTTGCGAGCTTAGAGAGCGAGAAAAGTGAAAATATGGGAGCTCAGACGGGTTTCTTCTTCCTCTGGGCAATCAACAGATCATGCCAAAGAAACTTTACTCAAATGCTTATGGTAAAGGAAATTGCAGCAGCAGCTTAGCTTCCATGGATAACTTCGTGAACCCGAGATGCCTGTGGACTGAGAAAGATGTATGGGAGCTTTATCCAATAAGAACCCACTAGGAGAAGGACTAAAGGAAGTCTGAGCAAACGCTCATGGAATCGTTTCCGACCTCGGACCAGAGCCATATAATTGGAGACCCTCCCGCGTTCAAGCATTTCACGGCCAAGAGGATTCATCCTTCATTAGGAATCTACAATCTACACATGAGGAAAGGTTGATAGGAAAGGTTGATTAGAAAGCTGGACGTGCCGGAGGTGTCGGCGGTGGCTATGGCTATGGCTATGGAGGGCGAGAAAATGGCCGAACACAGAGGGCGGCGCTTGGAGATTCCCACCTCAAAAGAAAAGAGGGTAAATTGTATGATTTGAAAATTTGGTGAATAGTTAGGGGTAAAAAAATAATTTCAACACTTTACCACTTCATCGACTACACTTCGGATTAAAAATTGCCACGCGAGTGAGAAATATGACACTTGTGCATGAACAGATGACGTCAAGTGACACGTAAGTGAAACACTAATGGCGGGTGACAGTTCGGACTCGAGTATGTTTCGGAGTAAACGCTATAGGACTCAATTGGCCACTTTCAAACTTACAGACTAAATTGTCAAAAACGGTAAACATATGGGACTTCCAGTATAATTTTTTCTCAAAAATAAATAATGCCATTTTAATTTTAAAAGATGGATTGTTTGGCTTAAATTAGTAAAAAATGAAATCACGTTATTTTATTTTTAAAATTTGAAAGATTTGGTTTAATTTAAGAATAAAATGAAAACATTGTTAATTTATTTTTCAAATTTGAAATTTTTGATTTTTTTTAGAAACGACACAAACCACGTATTTTTTGATGTAATTTGTCCTTCATTAATATAATAAAGTTTATAATTTATTATATTACCACATTTTTCTGCCTCTACTAGCATCCTCCCACATCATCATGTTTAAACTTCTTCACCATCGGTCCCAAAACTTCTTCAAAATGAGAAAAATGCACTCCTTCCTTGCACCTATTTCTCTAGAGGATCTTCAAGCTATAATATTGTCAAATCTTGGGTTCTTTGTTGTCTACAGCGTGCCTGACGATTTACGATGGTCTAAATGGCAGCTGCTTTACCTGTTCTCTAGGGGTGTGCAACGGCACCGGGTAAATCCGGAACCGGTTGAAACCTTCGTGTAAGTTCGAATGAAAATTGGGTAGGCTCTGAGTAGAAAAATGATAAACCAATTAGAATAGGTTCCGGTTTCATTAAATATAATACCCGGAACCGGAACAGGAACCAGAACCGATATTTGGAAACGTCAAATATATTTATTTTTATATTGAATATAAAACATAAAAATACAACCTCTTATCATAATATTTTATTGCATCTCTTCTTCCTATCTTCAAACCATCAACCTTTCTTAGCTCTCATTTTTTCCTCAGTTCTTATTATCTAATAATATTTATTCTCTTGTGGCATTGTGGCAGGAGTATTGCCGATTACAAAACCTCCCTCCTATTGCATTCAACTGGATATTTTTTTTGCATTTTTTGGGTGTGCCAAGCAAGAAAATTGTTAGATAATTACCTGATTAGTCGGATTTAGATTTTAAATTTTATTTATTAACAGAAGAATATATTCCAACGTGATACTCGGAACCTGTGGTATATAATACAAGTTTTGGATAAGGTCCGGTTATTGAAACTAACAGGGTAGGGTCCGTTTCCAAATTGTAGGAACCGACCTTCAATAGGTTAAGGTCCGAGTATTATGAAAAATATATAATATCCGACCCGATTACCCATACTATTCTCTTTCATGATGATCTACAACACATTTTTCTAATAATATATTTTTAGTACTATTGATTATCAGCAAGATCGTCAAAAACAAGTTTTCATGACACTACAATAAATGTTTCATTAACAGTAAAATAGACGGTCTGAGAAACTTCCGACGAAGTATAGTTAACAAAATCAACGAAGAAGTAAATATTATGACAAATTTCAGACAAATAATGCGGTCGAAAACTATTTAATATTTTTTCGATAGCATACCAGTGCTTATCCCTATCCGATTGCGGCATCCTTTCGCCGGCATTATTAAAAGAATTTTAGAAATTTTAATCGATTGTCTGCAACTTTTTCAACCGAAAGTGGCCAATATTTGTAAAGTTATTTAATCTTTCAAACATTTGCCATATAATTTACGCTTTCGAAGAGTTATCAACAAATTCGCTGGTGAAGCCGTACTTTTTTCTCCGAGTTGACCTGCCAAACTTAAATTCTCAGCTAAAATCTCTTCTCTTCTACAAAATTCTTCCAGTGTAGTCCTTTGGGTCTAGCGATAATTATTTTTCGTCCAAGAACGATTGATAATTTTCACCAGTATTCAATTTTTACTTTTGAAGGAATATCTTCAAAAGTCTCGCCAGTAAATAAAGGAGTGAGAATCGACTTACTAGGATTAAAAGTGCACACAGAAATTACCTTCCCATTTTTCAGTGTCTCCACGGCTTCATTGTGGTTCCACGGTCGATTTCTATATCCTGGTTCTTGAGGACTTTCCATTTGTACAACTTGCTGTCTGAAAAATCTTAATAGATCGTGCATTTGCGGCCTGTGATTGTTCCCCATTTTCACAAAGTCTTGTTCTGAAGACTTTTTGAGTAGCAAAACAGGAAGAAAAACCACACCCATCCCACATGTATGAGGCAAATCTCATATCCTTACCAGTCAGAAAACAAGTTATGCCGAACTTTCTTTTGGTTCAGCTAGGCCAAGTTGGGGAAAAGATAATTGAACATAAGGGGCATGGCAAGTCCCGCGTCAAATCCCTTGGTTTAGCTGGGACTGGGAGTTTTGAAATCGTTGGGAGAATTAATGGTACATCGCGGCAGCTCCTTGAAGACACTGGGGACTTTTTGTCTTGTAAGACTCAAAGTATTTAATAGTTCCCTGAGGACACTCTGGTCTGAAGTTTTTGATGCTCGACAAGGTTATAGGTGACATGAGTCGGCAGAAGGAGGCTTCCATGTCAGTAAGGGGATGGAAGAATAGGGGAATAAGGGGGCACAAGATTCTATTGGTGATAGTCTAACCTATGCTGGTCTCAGAAACATCTTCCTGACAATTTAGTTTGTTTATTAACTGTTGGGCTAGAATGAAATTGGTTATTCCACATCCACACTTCATAGGCACTATAAAAAAAATATTAATATAAGTTGTGATTCATGAAGAAGATTGACATACCATTTGAAGCTATTGCATGCAAATGAAAATCCACTGGGCACAATCTCCTTTAGAATATCCATGCCATCAATCAAAATCCTCACAGAAGGGAAAGGAAAAGCAGCAGACTAGCATAGCTATTACTAGTCAATCGCCTTAACAGATTCCTTCAGTTTGCTTCAAACTAGTAGGCAAGAATAAAAAACAATAGAGCACGTGAATAAATTAAAAGACTGGTAGCACTGAGCGTTATTTGATCGGAAATGCTGCCGAAGTTGTTCTCGACCACAGGACGGACAAATGCACAATCCTCCCAGCCAACTTATGTGGGATTCAGAATGTTATAAGCAAGCAACAATAATCTGGAAGACGCAGGACCCTTAAATCATCGGGAGAAGTCAATCACACAAAAAAACATGAACTCAGTTGGAGAAGATCGATCGCTGTGCTTGACAATCCACTTATCAAGCGCATCACAGGAGTCGAATCCTTCATAACTTTGGCAATGGGAATTGTTAGATGATGTGAAGCCAAACTCCAAATGCCAGCGACAGTTTTCTGTCTTCAATGAGGAATTATGAAGTAGGATGTTATTGCTCGGATTTGATGACATTCCGGAGCTTCAACACAGCGTAAGGAAAAATATGAGAATGTTTCATGAAGGGTAAACAGAAAACCACTTTCCATGTGATAACTCACAAGGCTATTTCTAGATTGACAGACAGATAAGCAAAGAAAAGGGAAAAGGAAGAAAACAGAGAAAAAGAACATACCTCACATTTTGGGAGGAAGCAGAGCCAAAAATTGATAAACGGCTCTAGAAAATGCCAGCGAATCACATGAAAATCATCATCTTTGAGGTCTCCGGTGGCGGGGCCGTGACCTTGGTACATCATAACAGCCATCTCGGCTAATTTCAAATTCTCTTAAATTGCAACCCAGAATCCTTAATCTCTTTAAGGAATCCAATCTTCGCACGTCTTCAACGACATTGAGATTTCTACACTCGCATAGTTCAATGACCTCCACCTTTTCCCATTCTGACAGTCCCCTCAGAAAAGTTATTGAACTGCATTCGCTTATAATCAATTCTTCCACGCATTCAAGTTTTTCAAGACCTTGAATCTCGCGTAGATGCTCACAGTCCCATAGCTCCAACCGTCTCAAATTCTTCAACTCTGACAGATCAAGCACATCCTCCAGGATAACACTACTGCATAGATAAAATATCCTTAAAGTTCTTGGCAGGGAAAGCACAGTATTCATGCTAAAGGTACATTCTTCTGCAAAGAAGTGCACCAACTTCCCCAATTCTTGAACTCCGAGTTCTTCTATATCGCACCTGTAAAGCTGTAGGATTGACAAATTATTCAAGTTGGATAGATTCGTCGGAACCTGACAGTGTCCAAGAGACAGCATTGATAAGCTGGGTGGTAGCTGGGGGATACGATTAATGTGCTGGCAGCATAAATGTAGGGACTTAAGATTAGAGAAATGATTGAAGCTTGCTGGTAGAGCAACAATATTTGAAAGACCGAATTCAAAGTTCTCCAATTGGGTCAGGTTCTCAATCCAGCTGTTATTGGAAAACCGTTCGTCATTCGGTGGCAGTGCAACACCACGGGTGTCTCCAATCAATACCAAATCAGTCAATTTTTCTAAGTTTGAGAGATCCCCGACACTCTGCAACGATG
Organism: Lagerstroemia fauriei; assembly: GCA_025802135.1. Taxonomy (NCBI): domain Eukaryota; kingdom Viridiplantae; phylum Streptophyta; class Magnoliopsida; order Myrtales; family Lythraceae; genus Lagerstroemia; species Lagerstroemia fauriei. Next base: position 12,026 of record JAOYND010234791.1, read on the forward strand.
TAGATATGACACGTAAGCTGTCCAAACCTGTCGGAAGTGATGGCAATTCAGAAATATTGTTGCATGATTCCAACCTCAGTACTTTGAGCTCTGAAAGCTGGCAGATTTGCGAAGGCACTCGAGAAATCTGTGTAGATGATAAGTCCAAAATTTTCAGAGAAGACAAACCCCCAATCTCTGATGGAATTTCTCCGTTCAATTGACTTTGTTGGGCATATAGCTCCTCCAGATTTTGTAAGCTCCCAATAGCCGGAGGCAAAGTTGTTATTCGGCTAGATCCCATCTTTATTACTTTCAGTTTCGCAAGTTCCCCTATCGTATTAGGGAACTCGATGAACTCTGCATTTGATACATCTAACTCAGTCAACGAGTCTAGACCCCCAATAGAATCCGGTAGTCTCTCCAGTCCAGAACAGCCGGATAGAGACAGGCGCTCAAGTTTCTTCAGTTCACCAATAGTCCCTGGAAGTGGAGTAAGTCTCACATTGTTGATCTCAAGAGTAACCAGTGAGGTTAGGGAACCAATCCATTCTGGCAATTCAAAGGAATGCCCTTCCACCTTTCCGATTACGATCTCTGTCAAAGTTGTAAGATTGCACATTTCATCAGGAAACCTTTCAAGAGAATCGCATCCTTCAACATTCAAGTACTTCAAGGATTTTAGATTGCCGATGGAATGGTCAACTTCAGACAATCTTCTGCAGTCCTTGAGTATCAATTTCTCTATTGTTTGGTATTCTGAAAATTCAGGTGTCCGGATTAAGAACTCGCAGCCTGTGAGATTCAGAACTTTCAAATTTCTCATCCCCTACAACAAAACCAACGAATGTCACATGTGAATGGCAAACAATTATACATAATATGACAGTTGTATAATCATGTAAATGCATTCTGTGTAGGAAATATCTCCATACTCTCATCTGCTGCCATCCTTGCCAATTGTCTTCGATAGAACTCCTCGAGAGGTCAAGGATGGCTAACCTCCTCACGCAGAAGTTTCTTGCCTGAAGATTGCCCGGGCACTGATGCCAAGATAGCCATTTTAAGTCTTTAAGGAGATCCCTAAGGTCCCCTCCAAACTCAGTCCTATACAACTGGAGGAACCTTAGGTCTTGGAGTCCTGCAAACTGCTCCCCAGTGAGACAGAATTCCGATAAGGATTTGTCATTGCTTAGGCAGATCACTTGAGCATTCTTTTTCACCTGTTCACAAGTGGAAACTTCTGGTTAATTAGCATGATACCTGTTTGCAGCAACATAACATTAGAACCAATATACCATGCAGTTTATGAACCTTATGAACAACCAATATGCCTTTTTTTTTTGTACAGCTTTACCTTTTTGCTTTTGAGCACTTGTAATGCTTTCTTGTGCTTCCAGAACCTGCTCCGCTCCAAATAATTGGTACTCTCTAATTTAACTTTTTTCCTTCCAAAGTCCCTAAGCTCGCTATGCATCCATAACTTATTATCATCCACAATTTTTACCAAAGACAGGGTACGTAGAACCTCAATTCCATCAGCACGACAAGCTTTCCACATGTACATAGCATTTGTCTTTTCCTTGTTGACAAAAAAACAAGCAATATCCAGGAAAATCATTTGCACCGTAGGATTCAATGAATCGTATATCATCTCCAACATATTCTGAAAAAAAAATTCACCATCTTTTTTGAGCTTTGATGATGTACTTTCCCATTCAGGTATGGGTTTCCGATAAAGATACGAACCTAGAATCTCGAGACTCAAAGGTATAATTCCTATACGATCAACAGCTTCCTCCGAAAAATTCTCGAGTACCTCAGTTGGTGGTGAACTTCTTCCAAAAGCATGCCAACTGAAAAATTCAAGAGCCTTTTTCTCATCCTCCATTTCGCTCATTTTGCAGATGGGGATTTCCTCAAACTGCTCCAGACCATCTTCTGCCAGTTTTTGTTGAATAGCCAGAGAGCTCTGATTCCCAACATACTCATTATTTGTGGTAATAATTATCCGACTACCTGAACCAAACCTGTTTGACTTGCAAGCAAGCTTCTTGATTTGTTCCCAACAATTCACATCTTCGAGAACAATGAGAACTTTCATGTTGCGGTACCCTGCTTCTATCCATTTATCAACACCAACTGGAATATCCCTTAGCATTTGGTTATCCAAATGAGCATAATCCTTTGATACTTCTTCAATATCTTCAAGGAAATGACAAACTTGAAAGCGAGGGGAGAGCTTTCCAAATACTAGCTTTGCAAGTGTTGTCTTCCCAGTACCAGGCTTGCCATGAATTACAAGAAAGCGTACATCACCAGAATCAATCTCTAACTTATCCACTACGGCTTTCACCTGATCTTTCATTTCAGTGAGATCCTGATTCCCTATTCTCGGTATTCTTGGTCCCAGCAATGACAGAACATCAAGGGCAAATGATTTGCTGAAGGATACGATACTGCCATATATACATATAAACAAAATCTCAGTGCAAAGAATGTAAATCATAGAAACACGTAGATATACTGTAAAGTACATAAATAGGAGAGTTCTGCAATAGCTGGTCGCCCAGCACAATTTGCTAGTAGGCTCGCTTTGGCTAGGACTACCGCCCTTCATTTCATTTGTACTTTTAATTGTAAAATGGATCATTTCCATCTTATATGGAGTAATTCTTTTCAAGAAGATAAATATAAAGCACTTTGGGAGTAGTATTACATTTTACACAATAAGTTGTAACAGATTTTGTCTATTTAATGCAGGTTTCTAGATAATTTTTGCTATAGTTTTTGTTCATTCTTCAACCTGGGAGTCAGAATTCCTCAGAATTTGTAAATAGAACATGCTTGAATCTTGGGAACATTACGGTGATGTAGATTATTACATTTACTAATGCTCTACATGCTCGTGAGATACTCTTTAGTTTAGAATCATGGGAGCTTAATGTCATAGCTGGTTTTATCCTAAGTCTTTTGGAGTAAATATTCCGTGTGTAATATACAGCGAGTTCATTATGTAAAACTCTCTCAGATATTAGCATGTGTAAAACTTTCACAATTTTCGAGCGTTAACTTTATACGTATCAAGATTTGAATGGTGATTTATATAAAAAACTTGTTACTTATTACACGCTGAATATTTACGGAGTCTTTCGAAGCTTCAAGAGTTTGTCCCTCAATTGGAAGCTAAACTTCATAGCTGCAACATTTCTAAGACTTTACTTTTGAAAAGTAAAACAGTGCCTTAGCCTTCATGTACATTTTTTTTCCGTTTGAACCACTAGTATCTAGAAGTCCAACGGACTCTTACTAATTCAGGTCGAGCCGAAAAGGCCTATTAGGGGTAGCTCTCCAAGGTGAATTCTTTTCATTCACAAGACTCGAACCCGAGATCTTGTTTAAGAGGAAGAGGGGCTCTACCACATTAATCAATGCACTTTGGTACCTCAATATACATCTTGTGCAGAAATTTTTGAGGAAATGACTGATACTTCTAAAAAAAAATTGTTTTGGGGACCAATCATTAAAGAAGGGAAGTCAGAAGGATGATTATATGGAAGAACATGGAAACAAATGAAGAAGTTGGTGAAAATTAAATAAGGCAAATTGCGAGCCACCTAAACGTTCTTCAAAGAAGGAAATGACCATAAAGAAATACGTTTAACACATTGTGAATTGCAGGTGTTAATCCTGAATAGGACATATAAGTTATGAGTTTATAAAAGAATGAGATATAGCCACCTAATAACGTAAGTTTTTGGGTGGAAACAAGTTCTGTTCCTTATAATGCTCACTAATACTAATACTAATAATAATCATCTGCATTTTTCTGGCAATTTTTTAACTTAAAAAAGAGGGTAGTAGTAGTGGCAACCTTGCCACCCTTCATTAAATATTATTTTTATTTCCGTATTAAATCACAAATATATCAAACAAACTGAACAAAGTACTAACACTTTGACGTGTAATTAATCACCTCAATAGGGTGTTAATTCACACTAACCCCTCACCCACGAGCATTTATTTTCCTTTTTCAGCTGTTATTCTCATATCAATTTATTTCTTAAGCCCACTAGTATCTAGCATTAATATATGAGTATATTGACCATGGTAGCCTAACATAAGGCGGGGGCCTAGTTTAGTGTTCTTTTCTTATAGTCTTATCTTGACTCGGCTAAGGGTAACCAGCGTCCTGCTCACAACAATAATTTAATAGCAGGAATGAAGGATGGTCTTTACTCATACTAGCTTAGATCCATATTTTTTCTCTCTCTTCGTAACTCTTGGATAGAGAAAGGAAAACATCCAGAGGCTTAAACTCATCAAATACAACTTACTCAACCAAGAATTGTGATATCATTCAATCTAGGTGAATTCTTGATATTGTTAGAAATGTAATATCTCGACTAAGAGATGTAATACTATGATATTTTTATGTCCATAGAGCACAACCACTTTTGATCTGCATCTTCAATGTCATTTCTTTTATCTTCGGGACATCCATTTGTTTTCAATTTGTAGTGTGTTTTACAAGGTCTTTTTTGGATTGTTGCTCACATCTCTCGAAGAGAAAATACCAAAGACGATGTTAGACCCTAAAAATGTCTAGGTTCGTTGTATTGAGTGGCAAGGCAGGAAATTGTTCATTTAGGGTATTTTTATATTATTTCCTAAGTTGTTAAATTCTATTTCCTATTTTGATGGATGGGTTTCTTGTATTTAATTATGAGTTGTAGACCGTCATGGTATGGGTGGATTCAGAGTTTATTTCGTAGTACTTTAGTTGTTGTTTTCCTTTTCGTTTGGGAAAGGCTGCTTGCCTCTCGAATGCAACCAAATCTATCAATAAAACCTATATTGGGTCTCTTATCAAATCGGTATCAGAATTTCTCCTTCCTCGCGCCTATGAAACTACGGTAGAAACAAGAGTTGCTTGTTCTTCAGATGATGGAAGATCATGTCAGCAAATTTAGGTATTTTCAATAGCAGTTCAATAACCTCAGAACATATGACACGCAAGTTAAGAAGCTACTGCGGAACTGAAGGAACGATCTCGAACAGGTACACTCCAAGAGTATCTTGAACCCTTTCAACGTTGCTCAATGATGGGTGGGATGAGGAGGAGCTTGCCATTAGTCTATTTTTGGGTGGTTTAAGCATGGAAATTCTAAAATAGGTGATGATTTTCAGACCTACGAGCTTGAATGAGGCATACCTATTAGACAAGTTGCAGGAATTTGTTAATTCAGCTCCCAGCAATGCGTATGCTACCGTTGATATCATTGATCAGAAATATGGAGAAGGTGCTGATAGCATTCACGACTCTAATGCCATAAAGAAAGGCAACCGGTGAAGGTAACTTCAGCAACACAATTGTATTTACCTTCTTTGAGCGATGGCCAACCACAAACGACTGCGATAATCTATGAGAAACAAGGCATCTCGAATGTGTGTGAAAATGAAGTTGTTAAGGATCTTTTGCCAATTGAAGTTGTTGAAAAGACAGGTGGGAATCATGCTAAGGAGTCAACATATTTGCAGGGGCTGGATTTTCTTAATCCCCCTCATCCCGAAAGGGAAGAATGTGAAATTCTTTTTCCTTTCCGTAAGGGCCAGGAGATTAGATCCAGCCGTAAGAAGAATGGTTGGCTGATAAATAACTCACTTATTGGCTTCGACCCCCTCAGTCACTATGAAGGCCCCCGATCAGTGCAATGGGATTGAAATTGAAGCAGCTATTACAACTAATGCCAAGGAGTTTCCGACAAACGACTATTAGCTCAAGGATATAATTGATCCAAGAATTATTGAGAACGCCAATGCACTTATGTTTCTTTACAAGCTTCGTTGTCGATTTCCATATTGAAATCTTAAGGACAAGGTGTCTTGTCGAGCGAAGTAATGTTGGACCTTGAAAATGTCTAGGTTCATTGTATTGAATAGTAAGGCATGAAATTATTCATTTAGCGTATTTTACATTATTTCCTAAGTTGTTAGAGTTTATTTCCTATTCTGATGGGTGGTTTCTTGTGTTTAATTGTGAGTTGCATACTGTCTGAGTGGAATCAATGAGTTCATTTCTTAGTACTTTCATTGTTATTTTCCTTTTCATTTGAGAGAGACCGGTTGCCTCTTGAATGCAACCAAATCTATCAATAAAACCTATCCCGGGTCCTATCAGATGAGTAGAAAACCCATCGAGAGTTCGAATATGAAGTTCAATACTAAGCAAGGTGTGATGCGACACCCTTGAGAAAACACAAACTAACTAGAGTGTCACGACACGGTGATGCCTCACCTCAACACAAAATGCTCACTACATATGTTGCGACACACATTCACATAAGTTAGTTTCTTAAACTTAGGAATTTTAAGAATATTTTCCGGTTACTTTCTTATGATGAGGGATTTCTTTATAAATAAATATTCCTTTAGATATAACTATCTTATTGTACGGGATATTTATTGGGATTATAAATAGATAGAATCAATTCCTTGGATGGGTGTGGAGAGATCATGATCCTCGAGTGCCATTATAAGATGGTAAATTTCTAATGCTCCACTTAGATATAGTGAACTTTGTTTAAGCCTCTTTAGCTCATTAACATATGGACAATAATTATGTTGAACCAATATTACGTGTATATTTATCCCTTTCTTGAAGCCTATTGAGGTCAATTATCAGTTAACTCCTATTGAAACAGTGGTTATATACGCTCCATATAGCTAAAGGGACTTGATAAAGACTCATAGCAGTGAGTTGATTATGCTCATAAATGATCTAAAGACCGTTGATACAAAAGTGAGACTATAATTAGGCTATCCTAATCATATGCCCATTACTATTCTCCTACAACATGTTCAAGGAGACTATGCTATTTGTGGGGACATTCCTAACGTTTGATGATATTATAGATAATCTTTAAAACAAAGAGAAGCTAAACAATGACTTCGAATTCAATAGTAGATTTGATCATCAGACACAAGGTTTGATCGTGTGGGGTAGATCTCAAGACAAAGGTTCCACCAAGGGTCATTACAGGTCAAAATCATGAAATAATTGCAAGAATTCTACTATTGCAAGAAGAAGGGTTCTCTTATTTCCGAATGCTGCATGAAAAAGAATCGAAACAGCCACCCCGGTCAATGAATTGACAAGGAAAAGTAGTAGGAAGACATGACAGATGTTGGAGTCACCGATGAGAAGGAGGAAGATATCATATTGGTAGCAAATGAAGGTAAACCAACAATAATGATGAGTGGATTTTGGTTTTGAACTATTCATATCACGTCTCATAATCTTGGCTACTTTTGCACGTACAATGTAATTGCTAGTGAAGTTATTTTTATATGCAATATTGTCATCTGTAAGATCGTTGGCATGGGACAATTTAGATTAGGATGCATGACGAGGTCATATGAACCATAATTGATGTCAGGAACCCTTCTTACTTGAAAAAGAATATAATTTCACTTGGTATTTTGGATTCAAATTAATGCAATATTAGAATCGAGTTTAGCAACTCAAAAGTTCTTCATGGTGCCCTTATAATTATATGGGGAAGAAGATCAGTAGTATGTATGTACTTCAAGGAGTGATGGTCACATATTCAATTGTAATTTCGTTCACCATGTCAAACATGCGGTTAGGGCAATATTAATGAGAAGGGTATGCTCATCTTAAGAAGTAGGGGTCTTTTATCGTCGAAAAATCTTTGAAAGTTGAAATTCTATGAGGACTGTATTTTTGAAAATTAAAGGTGAGTGTCCTTAGTAGTGCCATCCACATAATTCGGATTCAAATATGTTCAACTTCGGCTTGAGGCTAGTCACTTCAAAGGAAGGTTCCAAATATCTTCTAACCTTTATAAACAATTTCTCTAAAAAAAAGCATGGGCTTATTTTTGAAGCATAATTCTAATATGTTTGATACTTCAAATATTAGAAGGTCCTTTTGAAGAAATAACATGGGAAACAAGTTAAGTAGTGGAGGACGGATAATGGTCTAGAATTTTGTAGCAAGGAGTTTGAGAAGTTCCACAAGAAACAAGGGATCGTTAGACATCGAGTGGACATGAATATGCTATAGCAAAATGGTGGTGCATAAAGGATGAATATAACTCTACTTGAGCGGGCTTGATGCACCACTGCGGCATTTGGAAAGGAATTCTAGATAGAAACTGTCAATGCGGCATGTTGATCAGTGAATCAAATGCCCGAATTGAGGTTAGAGTTAAAGACTCCATATGAATTTTTGTTGGGTATCCCTTCAAATTTTACACATCTAAAGGTGTTTAGTTGTCTTACCTATGCACTTGTGCATATGGATGACTTGAACCTAGAGTTATAAAGTGTATTTTTCTTAAATATGTTTTCAGTGTTAATGGATACAAATTATGGCATTCAAAAAATAAGAAAATTGTTATTAATATATATATACATATATATATATATATTTATTACTTTTTATGAGACTGTAATGTTGAATTTGAGGAAAAATTTGTTCTTACCTATAAACGTGGGAAGGTAGAATCATCTAGAGAAGGTGGGATTCATTTAATGATTCAAATATAACAAATCAACCATTGAATCTATTGGAGATAGGGTCAGGTGATGAACCTTATTACTTATTAGGGATAGATAGAGGAGCAGGACCGAGCTCTCTAAGATATAAGCCAGCCTATGACTTACATGTTGCTGAGAACACTTAGTCACCTGATCCATCATTGCATTCTGAGGTGATCTAGGCTCTTAATTCATATGAGCCATTGGTTGAGATGCAAGAGGAGATGAAGGACTATAGTCAGATTGAAGGGGATGATCCATAAAGTCTCCCTGATTGTAAAGCATGTCTCCATTAGAGTTATGCTAATTTTAGTGCTGCACATAACCTTGAGATTGGAACAACTTGATGTGAAGGCCATATTCTTGCATGGTGACTTTGATAAATATAGAGAAAATGACACCAGGAGTCATATATGTTTGTTGATTCTTGTAAGTGAATCATAAATATTTTAAAGTGTTAAATCAAGTCTTATATGTTGTCCACATTACAACATTGAGTCCTTTTCCTCACCTACCATTACTTTAGTTCGCACGTCTGATTATCTGCACCATGTGGCCACAGTCACAAGAGAAAAGGTACATGGCTGAAATTCTTGACTTTAGTGAAGTTGGAAGTTTAGTGTATGCCATTGTGAGCATACGTCTATATATATATATATATATAATGTTTTCAATGTTTGTCATCATATGTCTCACCCTAAAATGGAATATTGACAAGCGGTCAATGTGAAGATAGATTTTGAAGTATTTAAAGGGTACTATGGACGTCTCTATGGAGTTTGGGAGAAGTTAGATCAATTTGTCCGAGTACATTGATTCAGACTTCACATAAGATTTAGATAACGAAGATCACTCGCATGTTATGTCTTCAGTATAGGAGAATATGCTATTAGTTGGAAGGTTCTATAGCAAGTTAGGGGGGCTGCACTATCCACAATGGAGGCTGAGTTCATGTCAGTGATAGAAGTGACAAAGGAAGAAATGTGATGGACGGGCCAATGCTTAGAGTTCACTAATTGGGAGATCACAATCAAAATGCAATACATCTTACCAAGGATTTGGTGTATTATGAGAAAACAAAGCACATCAATATGTGGTGCCATTATTTGCAATGTCATAACTTATAGAGATATGTAGACTCTAAAGATTAGTACTCTTGAAAATACAACTGATATGTTAACAAAATGCATACTTATTGTCAAGTTTGAGAGTTGCTTAGACTTAGTCGGAGTCTAGCACAAATTGAATTAGGGCCTTTTAGAGCCATCTTGGAATAAGGAGTATCAACATTCAAGATGGAGTTCTCGCATCAAGTTCAATATCACGTAGTTCGTGCCATATGTATCCAAATTTGAGCTTACATGGAGATTTGTTAAATTATGACTCACATCTGCCGAAAAGAAAACCCAAAAACAAGTGGAAAACCCATCGGATACATAGATAGGAATTTCAAGTCGAAGGAAGCATGTTGGCAAGGTGTATCCATCATCCTTAAACAAAATGCAAACTGAGCTGGAGTATTGGGAGACTTGGCACATAATGCTCACAGAATTTGAGTGTCATGACAGTCATTCACAGAAATTATATTCCTTAAATTTTTGACATTTTGAGAATTTTTTGGGATTATTGCCTTATAATGTGAGATTTTATTGTAAACAATGTATCCCTAGAATATATTTTATAAATATCTTAGCTAATATGTATTAGAAGTATAAATAAATGGAGTCAAGTCCATAGGTGCACGTTATCATAATCTGAGTGCCAATGTAGAAGCGATGATATCTCGTAGTCCACTTTGATATAGTAAATTTCGACTAAGCCTACTCAACCCAAGGGCACGCGGACTATAGTTGTCCCGAAGCACGTATATTATGCGTGTGATTTGCTCTCCCGATTTATTATTCATTATTCACCAAAGTTCAATTCCCATTTGGACAATGTCGGGCAGCGGTAGCAATGTGGTTCCAAGTGCCGTTTGACATCTGCGGGGTGGCATGGGCTCCGTCTGTCTTGTATCAGGTGAAGAGAAGAGGGTGTTAGGCTTAGTAGGGCTCAAACCTACAACATAGCCATTGATGCACAAGCAGATCTGATCACCACAGTCTCTACAGAGGATTAGTTATGCAAGTTTGGTCTCTTAGATGGATTTGTATTCCGTCTAGAATTCATGAGGAATATCTATTCCTATTCCTATTCCTATTCATACCAATCAAATTTGGTTCGTTCTTAACTATTTCGGATAAGGAATAGGTAAGGAATAAAGTAGTCTTACCATTCCTCTTCCTGCCATGGGAAATAAATAATCCCATGAGGAATAGCTTGTAAAATACCTTAAATGCCCTCTAGTATTTTTATAATTTACAGCACTACCCCTCCCTCCTTCACTGCTTGCTATTGGGCATCCATCTCCAGTGACCTTTCTCCGACGAGGGGTGGCTGTGGGAGATCCTATCTCTCTCTACTAGTTCAACGGGCTCGGCTTGACCTTTCTCTCTCTACTGGTTTGATGGCGGGGCTCCAAAGTGGTTGTAGTGGCCGCGGGCTCAAATTGACCTTTCTCTCCCTATTGGTTCGACTGACTTGACTCGACCTTTCTCTCTCTACTATTTGACATCGAGGCTTGGCAACAGTTGCGAGCTCATGGCAGCTACGGGCTCGACAAGGCTTGTGGCTCAGGGCTCATCTTTGCTTGTGCACTGTTCATGAATGAGTGAACAGTGAAGAAGATGAACAGTGCCCCCTTCATTATTTACGTAGTTTTGTATTTTTAAATTTATATAAAAATAATATAATATAATATATAATATGAATAAAATATACATTCTTGAAGGTACTTGTGTCTTTTTATTTTTAAATACTTTATTTCTTATTACTTTATTATATCCAATCAAATAAAATATTTTTATTACTCATTTAAGTTTGTTCCTCAAGTTATTCATTTTTCCTATTTGTTCTATTGCTATCAATTTCATTTCTCTGAACCAAATGCAATGTTAGACTTCTGAAAACTACGTGGATTGTGAAAATTGACTTCAAATTAAGTTTTGGAACTGATTTCTCTTGGACATGTTTTTGTTTCTAAACTATAGTGCTATATACAATTTTTGATAGACAATTTGAACGGATCATTTGGTAATTTTTTTTACCAGAGGATCATTCGGTACTTGGAGCAGGTACTTTTGGTACTAAGCAGCAGGGATCAGCTTGGAGCACTCCGGATCTATGCTTTTTTTTTTTTTTTTTTGGTAACCCAGGTTGAATCCTGGGCCCCGGTCAGCCGTTCTATATCCCCTTACGGGTTTTCAACCGGTACCCAACGGTGGGGTGCACCCCATGGTGGCTCAAGCTGAGTGTGCCCAGGCCCAAAGAACAATTGCCCTGCCCATTGCGGAGCGAGGAATCGAACCCGGAACCTCAGCCTCTCAGCCGTATTGCCTTACCACCAGGCTAGCCCATCGTTGGGTGGATCTATGCTTTCTTATTTTGTTGTTAATGAAGTTGTGTATATTATTTGTAAAATATGTTACTGATCTAAAAAACTAAATGTGTGATCTAATCAGAGCAGTCATCAGGTTTTATGAAATTTATAACAGTTAAATTTTGAGATGAAATATCGAGAA